>CAUJRU010000504.1:0-97217 GCA_963277665.1 Viscum album
AGATGGTACCTTAGATCGTCACAAATTTATAGCTTTGTGATTGCTGGCTTTTCCATAGCCATTTTCTCTACCACTCTCCATCAGAACATGATGGTTAGATTTCTCTTCCATATCCATATTTTCACCTATGTGGAAACCCATTGATTAGTTTATTTGGGTAATCGTTACATTTCATACTTTAGTTTTTAAAGACAAGTTTTGGTATTCCTTTATATGATGTGGGTTTCTATTAAAGAAACTTTCGAATAGTAAACTATTTATAACCCCGACGAATTTCGAGGGAGAAATTCATTTTAAGGGGGGTAGAATGTAACAGCCTGAGATTTTATGAAAACTATTCTTTTTAATTTTATTAATGTCTTATGTTGTACGCTACACCAAAAGGATCTTGCACAACATGCATCCTTGACTTGCCTTTCATTACACGCAATCACAACCTTCCTCGATAGCATGTGTAGTACGCAATACTGAGTTTCACGAAACAACGATATGCTATTAAAATATTATTAAAACTAGCCGTTATGAATAGTAATAACCACTTTTTAAATTTTAGAAATTTTAGCTCTCAAAATGGACTTCATTTTTGGATTTGGAGTATAGAATTTAGCCTATGGTGAAATTTTGGTACTTTTCGGATAACTTTCATATTCTGATGAATAGTAAAAATTACTAAATTATAATTGAAAACAACTTTTTTAATCGAAATAATTACTAGAGATAAATCATTAAACTGAGTAGTTCTAAAGTATATTTAGAATATATTTTTACAATTTAATACAATGTTGGTCATTGGATGTAATTTCACATTTAAACCAGACATAAACAAGTGTCAATCTTTTGATAGATATTATTTCATAAAAACACGCTATTTGTTTTAACAGCGGGATTTATTTATAAAAAGAATTAATGAAACCTCTATGTTATGAATTTGGTAAAATAGACTTCGTTTTTGAATTCGGAATATGAAATATAGCTTAGGATGAAATTTTGGCATTGTTCTGAAAAACATCAATTTTTGATGAATAGTGAAACTACTAAGTGGTAGTAAAAAAAACTGAATTTTTCATAAAACATAATTTTACCGCTTCTGTGAATGGAATTTCAAAAATCCAAGAGACGCGGTTGATGTCAGTAAGTAAAATGTGGTTCAATGAGATAAAAATAATTTTTTGGTGAATAGTAACTTTTTATTGTTTTTACCGCGGTTAATAGTAAATAGGGTAACTAATGGTAAAAATGATATTACTATTACCCTAACACATGTCCTAATTCTATTGGATAAGTTTAATTCGACCAAAAACAAACTTAGGAATAAAATATGACCATTTAGGCCCACTTGGGTTAGATTAGGACATTTATTATTAATTTATTTAAAGAAGGGTTAAAATAGTTAAAATCAAAGTTTAATAAGTAAATCATTTTTAATATGGGGTAATACATAAGATAAATTCGACTATAAATATTCATTAGAAAGCTAAAAAGATTTCCTACATAATGATATTTTATTTATAATTTTTACAATTTAAATAAATTAATTTATTTATGACACAACGATGATGCAGTAATTACCCTTTTAAGGAAATATTAACATAATAGATGTTATAAATGCTCAAATGAATGTAATTTGAGACTTTTTATGAATTAAACTAATTTTATAGGTTACTATGATATATTATTGTTGATTTAAGAAACTTGGTTCGAACAAATAATTCTGTTATGACTTTCACAGAAATCATATATCAAATAGTGTCAAAATTGACACAAAATAGTTTTTAAATCAAATATTATATTATTAATTGTAATGTTATTCCTAAAAATCTAAGTTTCGGCCAAATGACTTAGATAAGGATATATATATTAATAATAAACAATTTGGGGTTCTTTTGGCATGTTATAGTAAGTTTATTAACCATATAGGGAAAGAAAACAAAAAGACACGGTAAAAGATAAATTATTTAACTTAGAGTTAAATCTAATTGATAAGGTTAAAATAATACCCTAAACTTGTCTAAATCCTATTGGTTGATAGGATTTCGCCCCTTACCCACTTTAGCTTCGAAATAATACCCTTTGGAACCATTATAAACCGATTTTGACTTTAATATAAAATAATATTTTGAGATATTCCTAAGGTGCCCCTCTCCTCCCTTATAAAAGAACACCTCCTCCCCCTCCTCCTCACACCAAATTGAGCACTCAATCTCGGCCAAACCCTTCCATTTTCTCTTCTCCACTTCCCTAGAATAATCCTAGAGGTCCTATTCTTCTTCAAAGACCAATCTTAGTTCCCTAAGTAGAGGATTCAAAGAGGCGTTTCAAAGAAGAGGTAATACCCATTACCGATCTTTTCAATTTCTTTCTTCTTCAACTTCTTCTTATTTAGTTGTTTCATGATAAATTAATAACATCAGTATTACTTACATACTGATATGTTATTATAAAAATGAAACAACCCTAATTCACCTTCTATCCATCCTACGGAAAAATGAAATCACCGCGCGTGCGTACGTACGGAATACCGTCTCCACGCCGTGGTGTAATCTATTTTCCACCACCACCTTAATTGGATGAGTATAATGGTTTAATGAGTAACTATATATGATTATTATAATGTGATATTGATACTGAAATAGTATACATACACTTCAACACAATTCCACGACCATGGGAATGATATCATCGCTCGTGCGTACGTACGGACTACCGTCTCCACGACGCGATGAGATTCATTCTCAATGATTAACCATTCATGAATGATTATAAAGTATATATAATAAGTACTAATGAAATATATGACATAATAATGATACTGGAATTATTTATATGTATGTCATCTACTTAATTCCATTCAATTAAATAAGGAAACGAAAACAACGTTCATGCGTACGTACGGACTACCGTCTCCATGAACGGTGTATTTCTGATTTATTATATATGTATTTTCTGAATATATATATATATAAATCATGTTTTATATTCTGGAATTAAGTAATCATGATCTAAGTAATCATATGAATAATTACAAGTTAAAAACACGAATGACAAATGAGACGATTTTACCCAAAACGCTACTTTGACATGAATTTATAAAAGAACGGGTAATATAAAGTCATAAGTGGATCATATATGATATAATAACAATGAATATGATTCTGGAATAAGTAAATAACATGATTTAAATCATTATACAAGAGGTTCAGACACTTACAAAGCAAGTCAGACCTAAGGTAAGGGAAATATCACAATCTCATTTTTATCCGAGATTGTATATTCGTAAGTATTTACTGGGGTGTATTTTATCATCCACATACATGTTTCATCAATATGTAATATTATTTCCATCCACCTACAATTTTTTAAATCCATTTTTACCCTTCGATGAGTTTTTAGTAATATGTATGAAAGGAATCTTTTGTGGTTTTTCGTACGAGGTACTTTTTGACTTTTCCGACAAAAGTACGAAGAATGTTTTTTTTAACTTATACGGCATGAATGGATTTTTAAAACATTATTTCCAAGAAGCTTCCTTTACAAGTTTTAATGTTTATTTTTAATCAACTTCTTTTAGTTTAAAATTGTATGACATGTTAAGAAAGGAAAAGTGTTTTTGAAGTAGAAAGGATATTTTCCTCAAGAATGGAGTTCAATTGTTTTTATCAAAATTATTTTCCATCTAAGATAATAAAAGGGTTCTGTTTTTATCCCTATTATTAAATTGATTTGATTATGTTCTGATGGAAATATTTTTATGAATTCCTTTATCTTATATGAATTGTTTTATGATGTCACGTTGTTTAAGCATCCCATTTTTATTACATGGGTTACGATATGATGTTTGGTTTATGATTATGTGGCACACATAAGAAAGGATTCATTATAAGATGGGTGGGACCTATATCTCCCTCCAACGCATTGGGTAAAGATTTTATATCTCATGAGATAGACAGGGCTGGTACGGTCGGTTATACCGGTTTAGTGAAACAAGACTGAAACGAGGGTTACTCGATTCAGAAAGGGACTTTGTCCACTAAGATAGTCTTGGAAATGAGTCTTGACTAACAAGAAATGATTCTCAATGATTATGTGTGAATGCCTCAAAGTTTCATGTTTTAAGTTATGATTATTGTGATTACATTTCACTGCCATGATTTACCCCATGTTATGAAACTATAATCTCTTTTGCAGGTTAAGATTTCCAAAAGTTATGTGCTTATGTATATGATGTGATTGATATTTCTTTTGTTTACCCTTACTGAGCATTTGAGCTCACCCTTTTATGTTTTCTTTTCCCCAGGATATAAAGAAAGGTTTTAGGTAAAAAAAGGAAGATCTTTATGGGAGATTTTTAAGATCTTTCACCACGATTAGAAGATTATATTCCAAGTTTCCAAAGACACAAAACTATTACGATCCTTGTGTGTGTGTTTTTGTTATGTACTAAGTATTCCGCAAATGTAATGTAATGTCAATGTACGTCAAGTTTCGGGTCTCTACATAATCTCTTTAACATTACATTCTAAAATCTAGTTATGGACAATAGACTAGAAGTTGATTCTACTAACCGGTCACATTTCTTTAATGGTACAAACTATGCCCAGTTAAAAAGAAAATTCATCTGGAAGGTATGGGTTTTGATATATGGACTATTATAGAGTGTCAATATAAAATCCAGAAATTTAAAGAACAACTTGGGATGAACCTATTAAAGTAGCTGAAAATAATAACTTTCAAGCTATGAATGCTTTTAATTGTGTATTAGGGGATGAGGAATTTAATAGAATATTTGATTGCAAAACTACTTTTCAAATTTGGGATACTCTGGGTGTTTCTCATGAAGGAACAAACAATGATAAAGAAATGAGATTAAATACTTATATTATTAAATATTATAATTTCAAAATGAATACTAATGAAACTATTTCTGATATGTATCTAATGTTTAATGAGATAGTCCATAAAATGATTTCACTTGGTAAAGATGTTCGAACAAAGGAACACATTATGAGGATACTGAGATGTCTGCCAGACCGATGGAGAGGCACATCTGTTTCAATAAGAGAATCATGTGACATTGGAGATCGTCCTGTCATAGATATTGTTGGTAAATTAATGATGTATGAGGAAGTACTCAAAGTGAATAAGGAGGAAGATGATGAACTAAAAAGAAAGTATGTAGCTTTTAAATCTACAACTTCTATGGTCATGGACAAAGGAAAATTTCAAATACAAATTGAAATCTCAACCAGTGAAGATTCATATTCAGACAGTGATGCTGAGATGGCTCAAATAGCTAAAAGATTTAAGATGTTTTATAAGAAGAATAAATTCATCAGAAAATAGAATTACAATGGAAGGTATGACAGTAAAGGTCATTGGAAAAAGGACTGGATAAAAACTGATAAAAATGATGAAGTTGTTTGCTATGAATGCAAAAGAAAAGCTCACATAAAAGCAGACTTTCCAAAACTGAAGTTCAAAAAGAAATATGATTATAAGGACAAGAAGTACAAGAAAGCTATGAAAGATACTTGGAGTGCTTCAGAAGACAAGACAAGTGAATCTGAATTCTCTGATTCTGAAAAGAATCGTTCCAACATGTGTTTCATGACCAACACATCTGAGGTAACCTTAGATACTCTTGTTTTAAAATCCTATTATTCTAGAGATGATGCAGAATCTGATTCTGATCCAGAAGATATGTGTGAGGCTGAATTATTTGAAAATTGTAACATGCAAGAAGAAACATGAAATGATCTTAATGACAAATATAAGTCATTAAAGAAACATCATGGTCTCACTTCAAATGTTAAATCTGCCCCTGATATTGAAAAAGAAAAGAATTCCCAACTTTTAATGGAAAATACAGAATTGAAAATATCTAATGAGCAACGTATAAAGGACTTAGAAAAATTCACAAAGGGAACAGATACACTTACTCAAACTCTAGGAAAGCAAGTGGCACTGAAATACACTACTAGAATAGGCTACCAACCTGGATAGAGATATATTACTAAGAATATATTTATTCCAAAATCTAGAAAGAATATAGTTAGTTCTAGTTCTGAAAATTCACTTGCTCCAACGGATTATTCAAATAGTTATAGATCAAATAGATTTTATCTTTCAAAATCTATTGACTCTTTAAAATGTTTGAGACCCATAAGACAAATATGGGTACCAAAATCATTGATTGATAACCTGTCTGGACCCAAGAAGATATGGGTACCAAATCCATTTCCCATCTAAATCTGTTTTGTAGGAAACATGTTTGAAGAGTTCCCACAAGAAGACATGGTATTTGGACACTGGATGTTCAATACATATGTCTGGGGATTACTCATGCTTCAAGAGTTTAATAAAGGTTGATGGAGGTCATGTCACCTTTGGTGATAATTCTAAGGTAAAAATCATCGGCCTAGGACAAATTGGAAACACTAATTCAGTTTTAATTTATAATGTTTTATTTGTTGATGGATTGAAATATAACATGTTAAGTATATCTCAATTATGTGATGATGGTTTTAATGTTAAATTTGAAAATTATTCCTGTAATGTTTTTAACTCTAAAAATGTTTTAGTATTTTCTGCTTTAGTAAAAGAAAATGACTATCTAGTTGATTTAAATTCTTTATCCAAACAAAATGTTACTTGCTTAAATGATTTTCATAAAGAATCATGGTTGATGAATAGAGGATTAGGACACTGCTACATCCACTAACATAGAAAACTAACTAGGAAGAAATTAGTTAGAGACTTACCCAAACTTGAGTTTCTAAATGACAATGTTTGTAATACCTGTCAAAAGGGAAATCAACAAAAAATATCATTCAAACCAAAGAAATAAGTGTCAACTTCTCAACCTCTCCAGTTGGTTCACATGAAATTGTCTGGACCTTCTATAGTTTCTTGCTTAAATGGGAAGAACTATGTCTATGTCTTAGTGGATGGATTTTCTAGATATACTGGGGTATACTTATTAGCTCACAAAAGTGAAGCTTTTTTTTACTTTATTAAATACTCTATGTATGTAGAAAACCTTAGCGTAATTAAGATTAAAACCCTGATAAGTGATCTTGGACGTGAGTTTGAAAATCAAGAGTTACAATCTTATTGCTCACACAATGGCTATAGTCACAACTTTTCTGCTCCTAGGACAACTCAGTAGAATGGTGTAGTATAAAGAAGAAATAGAACCTTTCAAGAAATAGAATGAATTTTTCTTAATGAGTATGACCTTCCTATTTATTTTTGGGATGAAGCGGTAAATACATCATGTTATATCATCAATAGAATCTTAGTCAGACCTGTTCTCAAGAAGATCCCTTATGAACTATAGAATAATAGAAAGCTTAAAGTAGATTACTTTAGATTCTTTGGCTATAAAGTATTTATTCTTAATACAAAGGATAATTTGGACATGTTTACTTCTAAAATTGATGAAGGAATTGTTTTAGGTTATTCTTTAACTAGAAAATCCTATAGAGTTTTCAAAAAAAGAACCAAGTGTGTGAAGGAATCTATTCACATAGAATTTGATTAAACTAATCCACATGAACCTAATAAATCTCTTGAAAATATTGAAGAAAATATATCTATTCTAAACCTTATTGATAAAATCATTGAACCTACTGTAAAGAGAAACTATTCTGGAAATATTTCAGAATCTGCTCCTAATGAACCCGAACCTAGAGAAGAACCTGAAATTTGCAGTCCTACCTTTACTAGATAAACTAGAATTATAAAGAATCATCCTTTAGATGTTGTTGTTGGAAATCATGATAGAGGGACATAGACTAGAGCTTCTCTTAGAAATCAGGTTTAACATCAAGCCTTCTTGTCACAACTTGAACCTAAGAACATTGGTGATGCTATTAATGATGAATTTTGGGTAATTTCTATACCAGAATAACTCAATTAGTTGGAATGAACTAAAGTTTGGAAACTATTAGAAAGACCAAAGGACACTTTCACCATAAGAACTAAATGGGTGTTTAGAAATAAATAAGATGAATCAAGAAATTTAGTTAGAAACAAGGCTAGATTAGTTTCATGAGGCTATAGTCAAGAAGAAGGAATTGACTATGATGAGACTTTTTCTCCAGTAGCCAGATTAGAAGCCATTAGGATCTTACTTTCTTACGCTGCACATCTAAATTTAAAACTATGTCAAATGGATGTCAATAGTGCATTCTTAAATGGGTATATAGTTGAGGATGTTTTTGTTGAACAACCACCTGGATTTACAAACCCTCATTTCCCAAATCAAATTTTCATTTTTTTCTAAAGCTTTATATGGTTTAAAGCAAACTCCAAGAGCTTGGTATGATAGATTAAGTACCTTTATAAATTCTAAAGGTTTTAAAAAAGTAATAGTTGATCCTAATATTTTTATAAAATGAATTTCTAAATATTTTTTAGTTGTACAAATTTATGTAGATGACATTATTTTTGGATCTTCAAAAAATTCCCTATGTACTGATTTTTCTAAGATGATGCAAAATGAATTTGAAATGAGTCTAATGGGTGAACTTAAATTCTTTCATGGATTTCAAATCATTCAAAATGATGATGGAATTATTTTAACTCAATGTAAATATACTAGAGATCTTTTAAAATGTTTCGGATTGGATAGCAAAAAAAGTAGTGACACTCCCATGAGAAACACCAGTATGTTGGATCTTGATGAAGATAGAAAATCTGTTGATCAAACCCCTTATAGAGGAATTATTGGTAGTCTACTCTACTTGACTTCTAGTCATCCTGATATTATTTTTAGTGTGTGTATGTGTGCTAGTTTTTATACAAACCCTAAAGAGTCACATTTAAATGATGTAAAGATAATTTTCAAATACCTCAAGCACACTCCCAATTTAGGACTGTTCTATCAAAATGGAAAACCTTTTGAACTAGTTAGCTATTCTGATGATGATTTTTTTTATGTATGTTAGATAAAAAAAGCACCTCTAGAACATTTCACTTTTTAGGAAAGTCACAAGTATCATGGTGTAGTAAGAAACATAATTCTGTTGCATTATCTACTATTGAAACTAAATACATAGCTGCTGGAAGTTTTTGTGCAAAACTTTTATGGATGAAACACACTTTACTAGACTATGGATATCAATTCAAACATGTACCAATAAATAGTGACAACACAAGTGCTGTTAACATTTCAATGAATCATGTTTCTCATTCTAGGACGAAGGATATTTATGTAAGACATCACTTTTTGTGGGATCATTACCAAAAAGGTGATATCACTTTGGAATTCATTGGTACTGAATATTAACCTGCTGATATATTCACCAAACCATTAAATTATGAGAGATTAGACTACATCATAGATGATCTTGGTATGATTAATCATTAATAGGAATCTTACAGATCTTACTATTTACTATTTTGTTATATTTTACTTTACAGTTTCATATTCACTATTTCTCAGTTACTGTTTCATGCTTACGGTCTCATAGTAAACACCTTGTGTTCACAGTCTGTCACTTTACTGTCTTGCCATGACAAAATAGTTCACTCACTGTCTCACCGTGACTACACAGAATGGTTACTGTCTCAACGTGACGACCACCAACTGTCTCACCATGATGACTATTTTTCATCGCACCGTAATGCCTACTCACGGTCTCATCGTGAATATTCTTTATATATTTATTTTAACCTGCATCACTATAATTTTCAATTCACCTCTTTTTTATTTCCCGTCTTTTTGTTCTTATGATGTTTAACATTCCCAAATGATAAAACATAAGGGTTTTTCACTCTATTCCTTACCTAATCTCTCTCCTGCTCACCATCTCTCGAACCCTCTTTACCTTGAAAGCCATCTCCTCTCCCTCACCTGAACCATCAATGAATGCCAAGGATGAAGCGTCCATCTTCATCCTCGTCAGAGAATCGCCCCTCTGAGAAATAGAAAAAAGCACCGAGGATAGAACCCGAAGGACCCCTAAATCTGAACCTCCTAAGTCGTACTGTAGTACCTGAAAAAGTGATTTGACCTGAGTGGCTGCTGTCTAGAAATTCATTTGTCTTGAAAGTCTTAAGAGAACAAGGATGGTTCGAATGGTTCTCTAGAAAAGATAAACCGATTTACCTAGGGTTGGTATCTCAATTTTATTAATATGTAATGTTTTCTTTTGATGTTGGAGAAAGCTATATGGTAACAAGCTGGATCAATGGAAAAAAGTTTTCATTATTTTCATGGTTTTGGGCTACATGCATGAGGATTACTCATGAAGGAATTTTTGATGATTACCAAAGAGACCCTCCTCCAACAACTGACATCTTTGACCTGGAGAATGCTTTGGAAATCCTGACTGGAAATGGAACCAAGCAATGGACCATAGCAGCTGAATTGGATGGGGAGACAAGACTACTATTCAAATTTTTTCAGAATTGGATTAGTCCAAGAAAAGAAGATTTTGCTGTGTTGAAGTATCAGGATGTGTTCCTGATTCATCTGGTAAAGAATGGTCATTAGATCAATCTTTGAAAATATGTCACTAACCATAAATGTGAGCTAATTAAAGTCACTTAAAAATCCACCTCCTTGTTTTACTCAAGGATGATTTCAACCATGTTAGTTTCCAAGGGAGTAGTTGGACCGAATGAAGAAAGGATAGAGGATTTTGATTTCTATTTATCCAAGCCTATCATGAGAAGGATAAAGATTAATTGGAACCCCTAGATGAAATAGTGGGTTGAGGATAATGATCAACTTTATAAGAAGTACAGTCCTGTTGATTATCCGAGAAGACAAAAGAATACAACTAATCCTGTTTTGGAACCAGATGAAGTGGTTGAGTACCCAGAAGAAGAAGAAGAATAAGAGGTTGAAATACCTCAAGAGGAAGCGGCTTCTATTCAGAAAGAAAGGATTGTTGTCCCTACAAATGTTCCTGCTGATATACCTCTTAGAGAGGAAGTTGTTGATGTTTATAGAGAAGAATAAGCTCCTGCTTCTAGATATAATGTTAATCATGAGGATATCCCTGTTGAAAAAGAAACAACTCTGGAAGCACAACCAGTGGAACAATCGGTTCCTGAGTACATACCCTCTATCGAAGAGAGGATGGAAATTGCCTTTTAGTTGGCAAGGCAAGATTTTGCTGAAGAGATTAGAGCTGATCCTGTGGATCTTGATCATGCAGTTGTGCCTCAAGAATCTGAAAAGGAAGCACATTTTGAGGGGGAGGAACCTCAAAACCTTGAGATTGAAGAAGCTGGATCTGCTGGAACATCTCAACCAATTATCACAGATTATTTGTACACTCTGTATGGGTTTCCATGTTTTTATGATGTGGGTGAATAATAGCATGTAACTAAAACCTGTATAGATATCTCTTCATTGTTTCAACTGAAGTCAGTAGCTCACCTAGAACTAGAACCAGATCCTCAACCTCAACCTTCATATGAATCTGAATCTGAAACTAATTCTGAAACGCAACCAGAATCTGCATCAGAACATGTACCACTACCTTATCCTACACTCTTAAGCGAGCAGCAATCCTTTGTAACTAAGGATGATTTGAAAGTATTTTTAGAGGCTATCTTGGCTGGTGTTGAGAATATTATATCCCCTCAACCTCATCCACTGACTCAACTATGTCAAGAAGATGCATCGATTCTTTTGGAAAATATTATTCTGCATATTCAACCAAGGATGATTTGAGAAATACAAGAAGTCATAATTGAAAATAGGTTGCATATTTCCGATGTTGATAACATCAAAGGTTTGGTGGAAAACCATCAAAATGAATTGTATTCAAGATTAGAGCATGTTCCTACTCCTGGTTTTTCTCCTTCACCTATTGCTGCTTCTCATGAACCGGATGTTTCCAACCTTTCTGGAGAGATTTTCTCTCAAGTGCATCCTTATCTGTTATCTTTTGATGAGAATATTGGAACATGACAAACCAAGATGCTTCAATGCTTGAGAGATATTGTAGAAAATATGAATAAGCTCACAGATGAGTTCACTGGATGTCTTCAAAAAGTTTTGAAATAGCTCAATGTTCTAACTGAAGATATCAAGGCTTCTCCTCCATCTGGTTAGAACTCCACACCTTCTTTGGATGATTCCTTTCTTAGATCTATAATCAAGGAAGAAATTCAGCATGCCCTTAGTGGTTTCAATCTGTCTCCTCTATCTAAAGTTATGAAGAACAGTGATAGAGCACTTGATATTGTTCAAATTCATTCTATGATTTCCAATGATTCTCAAAAGGAGATCACCAAGAAAATAGACTTCTATCTCACTCAGATTTTCTCTAAAATTTACATCTCAAATCAATTTATGTATCGAACCCGAAAATCCCTCCAGTGACTCATGCTTTTAAGGCCCACTTTCAGAAGCTTACAGAGTTCACCAGATTGTTCGACAAATTCATGGAGAATAAGGAAAACTTTGAAAAGGCTATGCAATATGATGGAGAAATCATTAATGATTTTATAAATATTTGGAAGTCATATCTTCATGTGAAGAGAACTCCTATAGTTTCTCCAACTACTGCACCCCTAAGACCTGGTATACCTACCTTAGCCTGAACTGCCATGTCAGTCAGTCAAGCCCTTTCTTAGATCCATCCAGTCATTATTGACCAACCACAGACTAGATCTTCTACTGCTCCTACTTTGGCTCCATCTATTTTTGATGGTCTACCCTTACCTTCTTTGTCTACCACATCTATGCCTTATTCTATATCAACATCAGATCTCGCTGCTGATAAAGGCAATGAAAAGGCTAATCCCTGAAGATTCAAGTGACTGCTTTTTTTATGGGATGTCTTTTACTATATCGTGTATTCTGTATGTTTTTGTAATGACAAATGCATTGTTTCACTCCCTTATTTCTGTTTCACTTTTTCATAGACAAAAAATGGGGAGAAAAAGTACAAGAATTACTATTCTAAAGAGATATGTTACTGTGGAATCTATTATTTTCTAAATATGTTATTATATATGTTATTTTCTCAAACATTGCATTTCAATTATATTTTACTGTTACATGATTTGTGATCATCAAAAAGGGGAATATTGTTGGAATCCTCATGTATTACCCATGTTTTAATGATCACAAATCTCAATAATAATTACACATCATGTTTTAATGATAGAAAATCTTATTAATGTTAATTAATCTCACTATCATTTACAAATCGTATGCAAGATCACAAATCCCACTTATCATATCGAACCTTTGTATTTATGTTTCAAATTATCTTACTTTCTAATGGTTAAGGTTAATTTATAATCTGAATATTACTGTTTAAGTCTAAATAGAGATATTTTCCTAAGAATCAAGACACCGTAATGTTTGACACAGTAAGATAGACTGTGTGAAAGACACAGTCATAGTCAAACAGACACCGTGAACAGAAACAATATAGCAGACACTGTGAAGTCTAAATCCCAAACACCATGAAGGACACACTGTGACCTAGAAACCATGAAGGTTACACCGTGAAGGTTACACCATGAAAGTTACACCGTGAAGGTTACACTGTGAAGGACACATCATGACCCTGACACCATGAAGGACACACCATGACCCAGACACCATGAAGGATACACCGTGACCCGGACACCATGAAGGTTACACCGTGAAGGACATACAATGAGCTGCATACCGTGAACCACATACCCTAAAGGAGACATTGGATGAAAGAGAAAATGTTTTCACAACTACTGTGACACCTGTTTATCAACCTTTTTATCAATATTATTTAAATAATGATAACGGTCATATTTGATGTTTTTAATGAAATTAATGTTATTTAATGATAGTTGTTCGTATGACAGGAAACTGTACCTCGTACCTATAAAAAGGAAATCATTTCTATTGTCGGAGCTCAGGGAATATAAAGAAGATTGAGCTGTAGTAGAGGATACGCGCACTTGACACGTCTCAATGCACATACTAAAATACATGCAAGCTCTGTACTAAACAGAAGAACAATCCTGAGCACAACTGTGAAGAACACATTGCACGATCTTCAAAGAAGTTCCATACATGCAATCCTATAATACTAAAGAGCACATGAAGTACTATGAAGTCATAGAGCATATTCTCTCCTTGAGAAATGAATGTTGAACCATGACACTATGTTTTTCAACAGAAAAACCAGAGAAGGACTCAGAATCCTTTCTGCTGAATCCAATGAATCGATAGCTTTACTTCCAATCACTATAGCTTTCTAAACATTCATATACTATCTCTAAGTAATTTATTATTTACTTTTGAAGCAGTGTGTGTATCGTATTTATTTTACAGACACACTATCTTATGTACTGAACTAGAGGATATCACAATCCCCACACCAAAACACATTAATCTTGTTTACCCACGAAAACTGTGGAAGAGGTCCTTGTGTGGCCTGGTCTTTATTTTTGATTCCCACGAAGAACAGTGGTAGAGGTCCCTGCATGGCCTGGATAGCCTTGTACTATTGCTAACCCTGATCCAGGGTGTGGATCAATTATATATATAAATTTTATGGGACTAAGTCTCAGCTTGAGACTGGACCTCTTGGTTATATTTTCTGAGCATTTTTAGTTTAAGTTCAAAATATACAGAATCTAATTTATATTCCGCTGCTTATTACTTTTAAATACAAATCTGTTTTAATGTCACATTAATAGTTAATCTAGAAAGTGTTTGTATCTATTGTAAATCAGTAGGTTAGTTTCAAAAGATAATTTAATATTTTGATTAGATTATCTGAGAACTAATCAATCTTTTGAGAATCTAATTAAACATTTATAGTTTTACAAATTCACTAAAGTTTAACTTCTTTTATAAATTGGGAGATTTTAATAGAAAATATTTTAACATAAATTTTGATTGGAACTCAATGCACCCCCACCCCTCTTTAATATCCACTCCGACCAACAAACATGATCCCCAACAAGGAGGATCAATGTTAGACATCATTATGGGACAACACCATGTATCATTCAATGGGACTACGAACTCATTTGTATTAGAGCAGTTGATAAGTTCCATAGATTAGATAATCCTTGCATTGGGATATAATAAAAGGGATATGGTAATCATGGTAGTTTATCTTCTCTCAAGAGATGTGGATTATTGGTGGCCATTAATTCAAAACACGAAGTAGGAAGAAAAAATAGAATAAATATATGGGATGGATTTTAGGGAAATATTCATTGAAAAATAATTTTCTCTTGAAAATTGTGTCGATATGCAGAGGAATATCATGAGTTAAAAAATGAGGATTAAAAGATTAAGAAAGTATGATTAAAATTTCACAAGGTTATCAAGGCATTGAAAATAATACATACGTAATCCAAGGAGTAATCTTGATCATTCTTTTATGGTTTAAAACCATTCCTCTAAAGGGAACTAGTCTCCAAAAACATTCTCATCATATGAAGAAATAGTTTCAAGTGCTGTCAATACATAGAAATCATTCGTTATGTATTATGAATTTAAGGGAAAATAATATAATAAGATAGTAAAAGAGGAAATAATTTATAAAGGGTAGAATAAAAAATGGTGTTTTCTGATGTGTGAAACATGTGGAAGTAAACACCTTACTAACTTATTAAAAGGAAAACGATTTTATTATAAGTGTGGAAAATAGCCCCCGAGCCTATGATTGAAAGGGTATGAAAGAAGATATCAATGATCAATGATAAAACTGTAATGATATGAGACATTATGAAAATTATTATCGATTACATTAAGTAATCTTTCTAGAGAAATTATCAATGGAGAAAAGAAATGATTATGCAATCACTACTATAGTGGTCGATGTTACTAATGATGTGGTTGTATGTACTTTAATCATTTCCTCAAACATAGGCAACTCTTTATTTGATTCTAGATTAATTAATTCTTTTATATCATCTGTATTTTCTATGTAAAGTAGACATTTCCCTATTGATTTAACAAGGACTTGTCGGTCAAAACTCTAAAGGAAAGTATCATTGCAATAAAGATATTTTGACCAGTCCCATTTACGACACATTAACATGATTTAGATGATGACCTTATAATCATAACTATGATTAAATTTGATATAATTATCAGTATTAATTTTCATAAAATTATGATGAAAAAATATATTTCAAGAAGAATAATGTTTCAATTTTTGGTAATGATGTAGAACCCTTTATCTTTAGAGTATTAACATCATCATTTTATTGTTATCTAGTACCAAACTCAGTAGATCTACTAAACGAAATTATCATGGATGGATATAAAAAAATCAATATGTGAGGAAATAAATCTACAAATTGATGATGCACCTATGCTGTAATAATATACTGATGTATTTCCATAGGATTTACCTAGACATCATTTTGAGTGGGAAATTGATTTTTTCTAATTTATTGAATCCCTTATGCAAGGCCAATATCAAATACTCTTTATATATTATCTATATTGTAATTATTAGAGCTAAAGAAACATCTATAATAATTGAGTGAAATGGGATTTATCCTCTCGAGTTTTCCTTCTTGGGGTGCTCATGTTCACTTTGTTATTAAGAAAATGGATCAATGAGGTTGTGCATTGACTATTAAGAAATAAATTCTATTACAATAAAGAAATAACCTAACTCTTATTAATTATTTATTCAATAAACTTCATGGATATCGATATTTTTTGAAGATTGATCATTGATCTGGATATCTTCAATTGAATATAAGGATAGAAGATATTCCAAATACAACATTTTACACTAGGTATAAACATTATTAGATTATAGTAATTCCATTTTGACTGACTAATGAAACCTCTATATTCACGGATCTAATGAATATAGTTTTCAAGGAATATCATGATTATTTTATTGGTGGTATTTGATTATGATGTCCTAGTGTAATTCAAAACCTATAAAATTCATGAGAATCAATTGTGGATTTTTTTTGAAGAATCATAAAAGTAATGATTTATATTAGATGTTTAGAAGGTGTGAATTTTTTTATTCAAAAATATTTCTTTTCATGTCTATAAGTATGGAATATTAGTTAATCATATGGAGAAAAAGGCAGTTCAGGAATAGCCTATACCAATGTACATAATTGAGGTACATAGTTTCATTGGTTTGTAGGTTACTATCAGCATTCATTCAGAATTTTCCCTAGTTTTCTAACCATTCAACCAAGATTACTTATAAAGGGTTTAAATTCATATAGAACAAATAATGTGAATAATGTGCTGATGAATTTAATAACATGTTAGTGAATTTCCTTATATTGACTCTACCATCAAGAAATGGTGTATTTGTGATTTATAGTGATGCATCTAAGGAAGTAAATGGTTGTGTACTTATGAAAAGTCATAGAGTTATTCTATATGCATTAATTCATTTAAAAACTCATGAAATGAACTATATTTCTCATTATCTTGAGTTAGATTCTATAATCTTTTACATAAAGTGATGGAGACATTATCTCTATAATGAAATATATAAGATATATACATATCTAAAAATCTTGAAATATATCTTCTCATATAAATAAATCAATAAGAGAGAAAGGATATCGCTCCCACTGCTCAAGGATTTTGATTTTTCAATACACTACCACTTATGGAAGGAGAACAAGGTAGAAGATTCTTTGAGTCGGAAGGATCATGGGGTTCTGAAGGAAATGGGGATTGAAAAAGAAACTATGTTCATGAATCTAGAAAACAATAATATGGGTATTATCAAGGAAGGTGGAACATCACTACTTTTTCAAAATGTTTCCCAACCATATTTATTACAAAGGATTAAAATTTATCAGCCTCATGTTTGGAATATTCAAAATAATATTAATTCTGTGAATTGTGGGATGTTGCAGACTTCATTTATGACGAAGGATTTGTGAACTTTTGAAGGAGTATATGTGTTCCCTCTATATATGGTATAAAAAGGGATTTAATGGATGAATACTATAGGTCAATTTTCCCAATAAACCCCAGTAGCATTAATATTTAAATAGATTTGAAGGAACATTATTGGTGGCATAATATGAAGTAGGAAATTGCTGATTATATAATAATATGATTATTTTGTTAATAGGTGAAAGCTAAAAGACAACATATTAGAGGATTAATGAATCATATTCTTATTCATGTATAGAAATTGGATCAAATTACTATATTTGTTTCATTTAATTACCCAAAACTCTAATAAATAATGATTCAATAAGGGTACGTGTGGATCAACATAAAAAATCAATACATTTCCTCGCTATAAGGGATCATTTTCCATAGGTTAACCCTACAAAAATCAACATTAATTATGTTTCATGACATTATAAATCCCATATTTCAATATTGTCTAATCATGATCCAAAACTAACATATAAATTATAGAAAAGGATTTAGAAATCCTCAAATACTAATCTTTATTTTGAGTACTACTTATCACCCTCTATCTGACGAGAAGTCAAGAAGTATGATCCAAACATCAAAAGACATGTTGAGATCATGATCACATGACTTTCATGGTACATGGGATCGGTATTTACCATCAGTATAGTTTCCCTACAATAATAGTTTCTATTCGGTTTTCTAAATTATACTATATGAAGAATTTTAGGGAAAGAGATGTCATACACCAACATACTAGGATGAATTTGAGAAATGGAAGCTTGTAGGCCCAGAACATGTGGTTGAAGAAATAGAAAAGGTAAAGACTATTCCAACCCATATCAATGCTTCTAAAAGTTTGAAAAATAGGCATCCAGATAATTTAATAATGGATTTGGAATTTCATATGGGAGATCATGTTTTCTTTAATGTATTTACATGGAAGGGTGTCATAAGATTTAGGATTAAAGGGAAGATGAGACCTATATACATTAGTCCTTTAGAAAAACAAAAGAGGATTAGTGTTTTGATGTATCATCTGACAATGCCACCTAGCCATTCTAATGTTCATGATGTGTTCCACATCTCTTTTCTAAAGAAGTACGTTCCATACCCATTGCATGTCCTCACTTATAATGGAATATAATTGAAACCTTATTTATCTTACTATGAAGAGCCTATTAGTATTATAGACACTGAAGAACATACATTGAGAAATTGAACAACACGGTTGGTAATGTTACTTAGGAAAAATCATAAAATCGAAGAGGTTACATGAGAACCAGATGACATTAGGATGAATAACTATCCAAATATTTTTATTTGGTCACACTATAGAAATTTCATTGATGAAATTTTTATAGGAGGGGAGAATGTAACGACCCATAATTCTATCAATGAAATTTTAATTTTAATATTTATTTCATTAAGTCACTAATAGAAGACTATAAATAATTTTTAAATCAGGAATGAATTAAATAAGTGGTATTTCTAGAAGTTAAGGATCTAATACTAATTTAATATTAAATTAAAATCCGGAATAGTAATGTGACCCTTATAAACAGTAAATCATCTAATAAAATAGTATCCTCACAAATAAAATTATAAATAATATTTAGTCTTCTTATAAATGAATGTATGATATAATTATATCATAGTATACGTAAATATTAAATTTAAAAATTATTAATTAAATGTTGATATTTTTATTACTCAAAAATATTTAATTACAATTTAATAATTAATTTTAAATTTTAAAACAAAATATATATTCATAATATAGATTCATATATTAATATTTAGCAGTCATTGGACTTCAATATTTTTTTTCAGAATATAGATAAATTTTCAAAGTGCTATAAAATATGTTATAAATATAAAAAATTTATTTTTCGACTAACTAATGATTTTAATTAAAAAAATAAATTTTTCATATATGGAAACATAGTTTTAAAAAATGGAGTTCATATTTATATTCTACAAATTATATAAAGGTTAGGATATTTTTTTGGGATTTCTCTAAAAAATATAATTGTTGGTCTATTGTAAAATACAATAATTTATGATAAATTATAGATTCATGAATTATGGATTCATAGATGATTTATAAATGATTTAATATCATAATATCTATAAATTCATCATTATTTAAATATATTTATAGATAATTATCAAACTATTCATACTCTTGAGCCAAAATAAAAAACTAATAAATGACGTATTAAAAAAACACCCCTCTCCTCCACTATTAATTCCACCCTCACCACCTATTTTCCTCACACATTAAATTACTTGATCCACATCCAACTTCTGACCAAAAGTGATCCCAAGATTTATTATCATATCAAAGACCTTATTGTATCACCATGAGGCCAAAACCAATGGACTTAAGGAGGCATTGAATGAGAGGAATTCAAGAGCTAAACATCCCCTTTGTTTTTTTATTTCTTTTCATGTAATTTCTTTTCTTATGTTCACCTCGCCTCCTAGTTTCCATGTTGCATGACATGTCTAGTATAATTTATAAAATTGAATTATTTCAGGTCAATGGAATATCCTTCATCAATCTCATTTCTATCTCTCATTTATTATATAAATAAAAACATCACACGTGATGTGTAAAATTAAAGACATTATGAATAATTCATTTTCATATTCCATTACCACCTACAAATATTATCAGGAAAAAATTTTCTTCGTGGAAAATGAATATAATAAATTTATTATATTCTATTTAAATTTCTAGAAAATTTTTATATTCATTATTTTAATTAATAAAACAGAATTAGCCAACGATGATCAAAATACCGCAAAAATAATTAGAATGATTATCACTAACATCTTGATCTAATGATTCATCCCCACCACAAATATCCAAATGAATTATATAACCACATTATATTTTTTATTTTCTTTAATAACACATAAATTCAATTTTGGATATCTATTTCCATTTTTCATGGACATCTTCACTCTTATACCAGAAAAATGATCATGAATACCAAGGAAACAAACACTCCCAAATGGAAAACTTTTATATTATAACTCATCAAAAAGACCATAAATGTTTAGAATAAAATAAATTAAATAAAAAAATTATAAAAGGTTCTGATTAAATTAAATAATGGATTTAATTTTCTTATTTAGGACATTATAGTCTAGTGGATAAAACATTCATACATTAGGTAAGAGTTTCTAGCAAAATCTCCATTTTTCATTACGGACACACATCTCTCTCCTTAACCGAATGAAATTCTTAGTTATCCTTATCAACTCTTCTTAAATTAGGTTTTATTGTTCTATATATATTTATATAGCATAACAATTCTTCATTTTATGTGGATTTACATGATTATTAAAGGTCCTTTCTCAATCCTTCTCGATAAAAAAGCCTGAATAAATAAACCATCCGAATGTTTTTACCCATTTTCAGATATCTTCCATAAACTATTTTAAGAAAACATTATTTTTTAAAAATAAATAATTTTTTAATTTAAAAATATATTGGTTCATTTCGAGTTTTATAATAATTATTATGGAAGAAAATGTTTTTTTATAAAATAACTCTTATTTGAAATGTAAAATGTGTATTTCTCTTAAGAATTACTCAAGGATTTAATTAGTTTATTTTCATATATTTAAAATTTTATATCAAATTAAATGATTTTTTGTTGTTGAACAATTATTATTTTCATCTACCATATTTTATTAAATTGTTTATCAAAAGTTTGACCATGGAATTTCTATCCCAACAACATTCTCTATTCAACTCAAAATGGTTAGTGATTATGCTTACAGATTGGGGTAATTTATTTACATCCCTGTGTATATATTGTTTTTGTTTAATCCCATGTATAAAAGGAATGAATTTAATTTATTATGTGATATTTGAGGACCACTATATCCTTTTTGATGCATTGGTATGTCTCACAATAAAAAAATAGTTTTCATTCGAGGACTTACCCTAGTATTTTCAGATGAATAGGTCATGTCCTCGATGATATTTGTTAGATATCCAACATTATTACATCCCTCATTATGATATTATTAATTGATGAAACATGTTATTATTAATCTAGTTCATATAATTCATTATGTTTCACTCTTTTATGATAATTTATATGGAATTATTTATTCATATTTCATTCGTACCATATTGTTCTCACGTTTAGTTTTAAAGGCATGTGATTTTAGTTATTCACAATGCATAAAATTCATATTTATGATAAATTACATAGTATTTTTTCACCTTACTGAGAATCTTAGCTTACCGATCATTGTATTTTAGTTTCAATAGGTTGTGAAGATGCGTATTATAAAAGACTTTTAGGGATAATGTATGAGTTTATATGTGGTTACAAATATGTTTCAACGTTATTTTAATTTCATATTGTAATTTAATGTAAAAATATGTAATATGGATTCCAAAACCACAAAATTTATATGTCAATTGTAATTTTACTTCCATGAACCTAGGAAAATGTAATATTGTAAGGCACAGACTATGGGAAAATGGGGTTGGGTAATTTACATGCAATTCAATAGAAATTAAGTACAAACCATTGATAATAGTCCATGAGACTAGGTAAACTACAATACACTACCATGTTCTTGTCTTCTTCCCAATAAATAGCATCTTTGAACATAAATGGGCCAAAGAACACACCCTATTGATACATCACATATACAAGTAAAGACTAGTCTCACATCCATAATTTACACTTGGACAACTTTACATAGAGTTGGAGGCATTGAAGGAACTACAAAACAAATATGAGATGCTCAACATGCTCTTCATTTTCCCTTGAGTAGATCAAGATATCATAAATAAATACTAAAATGAAACGATTCAAGAACACATGGAAAAATGTGTTCATGATATTCAAAAAAATGACTATTTCATTCATAACATCTAATAACATGAGTATAAACATGAAGTTCCCATACCTGCATCTAAAGGTAGTGTTTGGTATATCCTGATCTTTCAAAATCATCTTGTGATATCCAGACTATAATTCAACCTTCAAAAACCAACCTAGTCCTCTCAACTAGTTGAACATATCATCAATCCCAAGAAATTGGTAACATTTCTTGATCGTTACCGAATTAATCCTCCAATAATCTATGCACAACCTCAAGCCATTATTTGACATATTGAGAAACAACAGTAGATTACCCCATGGAGATACACTTAGTTAGATGAAACCCTCTTCATATCCATTATCTGATAGGGATCTATTAAAATAGGGGATATGATCAACTTCAACTATATCCCAACCTCAACATCACATTGAATGGTTAGCACTACAACATTTTAGTAAAACATCCATAAACTCCTCTATAACTCTTGTAACATCCCCCACCCAAGCTACTACTAAAATCTACTTGAACTGAGAAAAAAGAGGATATAATTTCCTACCATCCATCTGATAACCATGGTTAACAATTAATACCACTCATTGGTCCTCCACATCAGAAAACAAAGCTATCATGTGGATTTAATCAATGACTTCCCAAGCTACATACTTTCAATCCATGTCAAATATGACATCATATGGTTATATATGTGGTAATTATAAGTCTCCCACTAGTTGTTACTACCCTATCACAAGACTATATACTTGATACACATCGAACAAAGTAGCATAACCACCAACTGATGTATTATAAGTCACTCCACTTCTGGTCCTAGCATAAGGACCAATATAGGATACACAAAGGAGTACGAGACTATTGAATCAAACAATGCACAAACAAAGGTTGAAGATAATCTGATCATACCATTAATAGGTTTTGTCTACGTTGGTTCTTATATCACTAATGTGTGCATCTACCCATTAATATCTTCTCTACCTATGTGCTGCCGAATTCCATGGTCGTAATCTAGACTAGGTACTTCGGGAAGGGGACCATCATGTGGATTATCCCTACCAACACCATCCGCCTTTCACTGTTGTACAAGTGTCGATAGTCCCTACTACTAAAACTATATCAGAGGCAACTACTAATGCCGCCAAAAAAGTCATATTTCCCACATGTAATTTTCCACCCTAATAGGTCAAGCACTCTTACTAGTAGTGGTTATATACCTTATATACATGACATTAAAATAGAAACTCTATGGCATGTGTTCAAATTCCACCCATTCCCATCTTCCCTACCTCTGTCATGGTTGGTTCCCAACTGATTAGAACCCTAAGTGTCAAAAAGTTTTGAAGCCACCCATTATGGATTCTCTACCTATGTCAAGATTGGTTTCCTATCAATTGGAACCATAACTGTCTGAACATATGTGGTCTTCTTCAAGAAGAACTACTCTTTATCTCTCTATACTGGACATTATATAGGGGATCAAATCTGGAGGAATGAATCCTCTTGACAACCGTTCAATTTTTCTACACTTCCAAATATGTAGGCACTGTAAACGAAGTGATCGTATACTGGATTATTATATGAAAAACCTTCTCCAAATTCCATAACATAGAATCTTTATCTGTAAAAAATATGGAGAAAAGTGTAGGATGACATTGAACACTATCACCATTCCCACAAAATAAGTCTCCCATGTGGAAGAGATAGAATATCCTGCCTCTTTGCTTCCCTCGTCATTGATAGTAGAAATTATAAATAGAACACCTTCCAAATGAAAGAACACAACACATACAACTACATAAGGTCACTAAGAAACAACTACCATTTCTAACACACAGTTCCCCCCAATTGACTAACTACCAAAAACCCAGAACAGAGACCTTTCTCAAATTAGATCAAATGTTATCTCAAGATACTCCAACCATTGATCCATCTCCAGAACTAAAATTATTCTCACATATATTTTTAAACAATGCTTTTAATGGAACAAAAAACTCTATGTCATGCCTCATCTTCCTCAATTGGTTCAACCCTCTAATGATCTTCCAGATAATCCTTCTTAGCTGCAACTACCTGAACCACTTACAGAAGATGACCACACGTCATTCATAAAAATAATATAGAACATCATAAGCCTAGTAACATAAAATCATATCAAAGGTTTATTTATTTCATTAATTTTTTTGATTAACATTACATAAACATTTATAATAAATCATGATGCATGTATCTCTCATAGGTGATTACCCTTCAAACAGGTCCTTCACACTTGGTCATTCAATAATTTCAATGTCTATACACTAGCTCATGGTGGGCTCTAAAATCTCATGTCTTATCCAGTTTCTCTGGCCTATGACGTAAAAAATAATCAACTAGCATTGCTTCCTTACCAACACATAAAACCCTCACAGTTCAAAACCCCAAGCATTATTCTATCTCTCAATCAAATCCTTCGATACCACTATATCATGAGTTCCACATCCAAATATACCATTCATGGGAAGGTAATGAAGAAATAAACATATTTAAATATGTTCCCCACCTCAAGTAGAACTCATGTTTATGACAATCATCAAGGGTATAAAAATATCCCCTTTGGGATACATTTCCCTCTAATAATATAGGATCATGAGAGAGGACAAATAACCACAAAGCACCTCTAAAATATATTGAAAAGTAAACACAAACTATCCTAAAATGTATATAATGCAACGAAAAGGGAAACACCATGTTTAATATAATATATGACACACAACATAAAACATAAAAGTTAATGTAACACCCTAAGTCATTATGATAGATTTTTATGTAAATTCAACCACTTTAATTGCTTGCAATTCCAACAAGGATGGGTTTTAATGAAATGCGATCTTATTTTAAAATATTATTCTTAAAAAAGCCATTATATCCTAGCACAAAAGATAAAAAGTATGAATAGGAAAGAAATTATGAAAATTATATGGTTTAAACATGTATAAAATAATAATTATTTTAAATAAAAACAAATTCTTTCAGAAAAATGTTATTTCTTTAAAAGGCTATTTATTCACACTTTGCGCAAATAAATTAAAATTAAAATTTTAACACATTTATAAAATTTATTAAATGAGATAAATTTCATTATTTAAATCTATACTGTAAAGTTATATTTTGTTGGATTTATTTTGAATTTTTTGAAAAAATAATGTTTTTGAAAATTGTCAAAATTACAGTTTTTTGTTGAAAATTGTCTTTTAATTTTAATTATTTAAATGTTAAATTATATTTTAAAATAGTCTCAAATTAAAAATAATTTAATTATATTATAATTTAACTAATTTAGATCATTTTAATAAATTTCATGTTGAATTCTGATATTAAAACATTTCATAATTTTGATTGTTTTTATTTTAAAAAACCATTATTTATGCACATATGGGTTTAATTTTAAATTATATTTTGAAATTTATGTGAATTGTATTCCATAAAATGAATTAGATATTGGGAATCCGTATAATTTATATTATATAATAATTTTAAGATAATTTTTTATCATATTGAATATTGAAAAAAAAATTACTACTGTTAAGGTAAAAATATGTTTTCCAGGGGTTAAACTAAAAAGATAAAGGTTAAAAATGACCAATAATTTTTTTTGTGTATCCTCTTCCAAAGTTATTATGATGACCCAGAATCTCTTGGTCCTTCCCTTTTCCAAAATCCGGGTCCTAAAGGAGTGGCGTCACGGTGAGACCGATCGGCGCGACCGATCGGCGCGACCGATCGATGTCACCCGGCCATGTCAAGTTGTTTCCAATAGCCCTCCCTTTTGCGCAAATAGGGTTTTAAACCCTATTTTGACCTGTTTGAGCGTGTTTTAAAGACCCGTAACATGCATAAGAGTTTTAATTAAATACTTAATCAATTCATTAGTCATCTTAAACCACCCAAACCCTTTTTAATGACGAGTGGAGTCGAGTGGTCAACCCATGACCCCCGTGCATTACGCGGTTTCTCGTTTTCACCTCAACCGTCCCCGGATCTTATAAACTAATGGTTTTTAGTGGTTTCTTTTTCCTCAATCGTGGTTTTTCACAAACAGCTTCTGGTGCATCGGGCGCATCGTTATCCGTAAACTTCCACGCCCGGCCTAAATGTCGATCATCTATAAACAAGTAGAGAATTTCTCTTTAGCCTCTCTCTTTTGTGTATCATGCTGGGTGGTCATGATTCTATCCTGTAGAATTGGACAGACCAGACCTAAATGAAGATAATGAACTGGATTATATAAAGAAAGGGGGGTTGTGATCGTTGATGTTGTTTATATTATGACCATCTTTCTGAGTTGTGCTGGCATGCGTGTTTCTGAAAATCGAGGCCGTTAGTGGTCGTTGTTTGTGCACTAATGAACCTCTGCTGATGTTTAAATGGATTGTTGTGGTTGTAAACTCCTTCTATGAAAAGTAATTGGTTAGTTATGTATATTCGGCTGAATAAATTGAAATCACCATGATCATCCCTTATGTGATAACTCCCGGTTAGAACACATGGAATTTGAAATCATGGAGTTTGTTAAGTCGTTTAAATCTGAAAATCCCTGACTTGTGTTGGTGGTGGTAGTTGGTTTTTTTCCTTTCAGGACGATTGCTGGAGATGTGGGAGGGGATGGGATCCCCTATTCTTTTATACCCTCAGTGGTTGTGTGAAACTAGGTATGGGATCCCTTGTTGGTGTGGCTTCGGTGTTTATGGGTTTTATGACCCGGTGGTTACTTGTTTATATCACGAATTGGGGTGGAATCCTCTATGGTTGAGAACTGGGTGTGGGAATTTTGGTTGATGTTTGACTGTTTACTTTCATGGACTTATGCCTATGCCTACTAGTTTCCCAGTAGTGCGTAAACATAAAACATTATTACTGAACGTGAAATAAGAAAGGGGACAAATGGGTTGTTAGCATGAGTCGTGACTCAGACTTGAGTGCTGTTGTGATCTGTAGGCTGTTTGAAGAAAAACCTAGCTTGGGTGAGTGCTTGTTACCTATATATATACTTGTAGCTTTGTGTTTCTTATTCGCACCCCACCCAAGCTTAGCACTTAGTGCCGAACACCCCCATTTCATGGGGGAGGGTGTTTTTCCCAACACAATTCTTAGTGGCTGGTGATTAGCTCCTTTTCTGCTCCCTTTCCCGGATATCCCAAGTATCCTCAGGCAGGCTATGATGGCCTGAGGTCCATTATTAGCCCATGAACCTTCGGGCGGGGTAGTGTGGTGGTTGGCCAGGTGTGTGCGGCAGGTGGTTTCCCAAGTGTCTTCGGGATGAGGCCCTGGTGTCTTCGGGCGTGGCAGTGGATCATTTAGCCCAGGTGTCTTCGGGCGTGGTGGTGGTTGTTCTAGCCTAGGTGTTTTTAGGTGTGGTTACATGTGACAGTTGTGGCCCAGGTGTGTGTGGGCGGGATTCAGCAGTGGGACTGCATGCGGTTGAGGCCCACGTGTGTGCGGGCGGGATTTTGGCAGTGGGACTGCGTGTGGTTGTGGCCCAGATGTGTGCGGGCGGGTGTGGCAGTGGGACTGTGGTGAGAATGGAGGGATTGGTCTGATGCATAGGATGTCTCAATACCCAGTGGGAAAGTGGCGCGGGGTACCCAAACATTGATGTGCTCTGATTATATATATTACATGACTTGCATTATTTGGGGAGTGTACCTTGGTGAGGCTTGGGTGGATAGTTTACATTGTTAGGTGTTTGGTTTAATCTTTTTCTCACGGGACTTTACTACGTTCCAGCACTTGTGCGCGAGAGTCTTTGGTTTTCCCTACTGAGTGTACTTGTATGCTCACCCTACGTATATAAAACTGCTTTCAGGTTTCCAGGAGGACTACTGGGATCACGCAGGACCTTACTAGCTCGGATCCTTGGAGCAGATGCAGTTGTTGTTTTTCTCATTCTTTCTTTGGTACTTACCTTTTTAGACACCTATTGCACCTTTTGGCTTTTACTTTTGAAAAATTCATGTGGGAATGGTTTACTTTTGGCTTTACTTTTCTTTCTACCTTGGTGTTGTTGGGTTTTCTTCTACTTATCTCTCGATCCTATAAAATAAAAAGGGCAATGCATTCTATTTGTGTAAAAATTTCATACCCTTGGTGCCAGTCGCCACTCCGAGACCTATTGAAGGAAGGTTTTGGGGGTCATTCTCTCTCCTTCAACTTGAAGAAGGGCCTGGAAATATACTGATCTTTCCCTCCTTTTGGTGAAGGCGGGTCGTGACAGAATGGTATCAGAGGAGCGAGTTTGTTGAGAGATAGGATGGAGTCTGGAGTTAGGCACAGTGAGGATTGCATGGGATGGTAAGGCAATAGTTTTGGGTGACCTTGGTGCATGAATTAGGCCATGGATGACCGGCTAGGACACGGGATTTTAGGGCCCCCTGTGATCCGATGTATGGAATCTGGACCTACCGAACGACCAAGTGAGGCCACACTGATTGCAGGGTAGAGACCCTAGGAATGGTACATGCATCATAATGACTTGTGTTCTTGTGTTTCTAGGATGTCTTGGGAATTAAGACTAAATTAAATTTTAAGAAGTTTTAAGAACGATATTCTGCACTACTTGGGCTTAGGCATTCCTTGTTTACCCTACAGCTATGGCACCTAGAAGGAGACCACGTGTGGTACAGGCGATCGAGGCCCCAGAGACTACTTTGGCCGATCGGTAGAGAGGTGATCAAGAGGAAGAGGACGACCAGTGGCAGAAAACTCTTCGAGCCTTCCAGCGACAGGCCCTCGAGAAGTATGAGGGAAGCACCTCTGATATGAAGACGGAAGGCTGGCTAGAGGATCTAGTTATAGCCATCGGCCTGATTCGGGCCCTGACCGAGTACTGGGTTCCTCTGGCTGTTATCCAGATGCGGGGAGTGGCACGTCAGTGGTGGATGCTTTACCTGGGGGAGAGGAGAGAGTATGAGGTGGCTTGGGTGGATTTCGAGAGGGAGTTCCGAGCGGAATTCCTCTTCTCGGCGATGAAGGCAGAAAAGAGGCAGGAACTAATCTCCCTCCAGCAGGGGAGTATGTCCGTGAGGGAGATAGGGATCAATTTCAAGGACCTACTACGTTTTTCTCTGAACCTCTTTCCCGATGAGGAGTCTCGGGCAAGACGTTTAGAGGAGGAACTCCGACCCTCCCTCCAGTATGATGTTACCCCCTTTACCCTGCCGACGTACATGGAGGTCCAGAAGAAGGCCGAAGTGGTGGAGAGGATGCATGATCTAGGAGGACTATCGCGAGAGGGGATCCAGCTGGGACCATCAAAGGGGAAGGCCGTCAGTGCCAGGCCTCCAGCATAAGGACCCTCTAGGTTCTGACTTGCATGGATCTGGCCACAGCAGTTTCAGTTTCGATCCCCCAGCCCTCGCCCTTTTCCTTCGAGCCTGGGACCATGGTGCTTCACTTGTGGGAGCCCTGGGCACCTCCAGAGTCAGTGCCCCGACCAGGTGTAGTACAACAGTGGCAGTCATCCCCAGCACCTACCCCAGCAGCAGCTTCCAGCCAGACCATTCCAGCCGCAGCAGCAGGGACAGCGAGCTCCTGCTCCACCAAGGGCAGACGTAGGAGGAGGAGGCCGACCTCAGGACGTTCCATAGGGACCTCGACCAGGGCGTGGTTGCGGAGGTGGCCGACAGTTGAGGGGTAGGGGAGCTGGGCATGGATAGTTGCATGCCGCAGAGGAAGCAGTTGTAGCAGGGCTAGAGGTTGTTCGAGGTACGATCAGTCTGTTTAGCACTCTTGCTTATGCTTTGTTCGATACCGGAGCTTCGCACTCCTTTATTTCACCCAGTCTAGCCCATACCTTGGGTCTAGATGCCAAGAGACTTCTAGTACCCCTGGTGTTGAGCACACCAGTCGAAGGTTAGACCAACTTGTTGTTTGTTATTCGGGGATGTAGATTGATGTTAGGGCCACATCAGTCGGTTAGGGATCTTCTTCTGCTACAGATTCATCCATACGATGTCATCTTAGGCATCGACATGATATTTTCTATGTGCGCCGTCATTGACTGTTTTTGAAGAAGGGTGGTGTTCTCATACTTGGACAGCTGGCATGTTACCTTCACCAGTGAGCGGAGCAGTCTGAAGGGAAATAGGAGAGAGGAACCTCTCCTCTCCTTGTTGACTGATCTGACAGTGGAATCAGTAGATGCTAAAATGGTGGAAGTGCCAGAGATCGTCCGTGAGTTTATGGACATCTTTCCTGAGGAGGTGACGACTCTACCCCCTCGACGTGATATCGAGTTCGGGATAGACCTGCAGCCCGACACTCGTCCAATCTCGATGGCTCCTTACCAGATGGCACCTTCGGAGCTACGGGATTTGCGGATATAGATTGACGATCTGATGAAGAGGGGTTATGTTCGTCCGAGTGCGTCACCGTTGGGTGCTCCGTTCTTGTTTGCAAAGAAGGAATATGGTGTTCTTAGGTTGTGCATAGACTATAGGAGGCTGAATCAGGTGACGATCAAGAATCCCTACCCTCTTCCGAGGATAGATGATCTTTTCGACCAGCTGAAAGGGGCATGATGGTTCTCAAAGATCGACCTACGTTCTAGGTACCACCAACTGAGGGTGAAAGAGAGCGACATCCCGAAGATAGAGTTCAGGTGAAGGTATGGACACTTCGAGTTCATAGTCATGCCCTTCGGTGTTACGAACGCCCCAGCTGTGTTCATGGTGCTTATGAACTCCGTCTTCCAGGAGTACTTGGATCAGTTCGTGGGTGGGTGCATCGATGATATCCCGATCTATTCGAGGTCAGAAGAGGACCATGCATATCATCTGAGGACAGTATTGGAGGTCCTCCTACAGCACCAGCTCTATGGGAGGTTGTTGAAATGCAAGTTCTGGACACGAGAAGTGCACTTCCTCGGACACGTGGTGTCCGAGCAGGGGGTAGCAGTGGACCCATCAAAAGTTGAGGCGGTTGTTTCTTGGGAAGCACCTAAGAATGTGGCAGAGGTCCATAGTTTCCTTGGGCTGGCAGGTTACTACCGGAGATTTGTACCCAACTTCTCCCGAGTAGCAGCCCCTTTTACAGCTCTGACCAAGAAGGACCAGGCTTTCGTATGGAGTGAGCAGTGCCAGTCATCCTTCAGCTATCTGAAGGAGAAGTTGTTCTGTGCCCCAGTGCTGAGATTACCAGAAGAAGGGGCGGCTTATGAGGTGTTCTGTGATGCTTCAGGACAGGGCCTAGGATGCGTGTTAATTCAGCGACAAGGGGTGATCTCTTATGGGTCTAGGTAGCTGCATTCCCATTAGCGTAATTACACCACCCACGACCTGGATCTTGCAGCGGTAGTTTTTGCGATAAAGTTATGGCAACACTACCTCATCGGGGAACGCTTTGTGGGCTTCACGGATCACAAAATCATGAGGTATATCTTCTCCCAGCGGGACTTAAACTTGGGACAACGGATATGGGTGGAGTTCCTCCAGGATTATGACATTGAGATATCTTATACTAAGGGAAAGGGCAATGTGGTGGCTGATGCCTTGAGCAGGAGGATGCAGAAGGATGCGGTCCGAGAGTCGGCGGATGCCTGGAAGGCCATGGAGTAGTTGGCCACCTTACACCTGGATGCGAAGATGGATAGCGGCAGAGGCTGCCTATATCATATGAAATTGCAATCATCCCTGTTTCAGCAAGTTTAGGAGTCTCAGTGGGGAGACATAGAGTGTGAAGTGATGCGTGACCAAGTTGACCATGACAATGCTCCGGAATGATGGACAGAGGATGGTCAGAACCAGATGATTTTCCAGAAAAGGTTGTTTCTCCCGGAGGCGAAGCATGGAAAGGTTCTCAGTGAGTTCCACAACACACCCCTGGTGGTACACCCAGGAGTTTTCAAGATGTACCAGGGTTTAAAGAGGTAGTTTTAGTAGCCCAGAGTTAAGCGAGCGGTGGCAGAGTTTGTGGCCAAGTACTTAGTGTGTCAGCAAGTGAAGGCTGAACACCGAGTTCCAGGCGGCCTACTGCGGCCTCTAGATGTCCCCGAGTGGAAGTGAGATGACATCTCGATGGATTTCATCACAAGATACCCAAGGTCCAAGGGGGTTACAATGCCATCTGGGTGGTAGTGGACAGGTTGACGAAATTGACTCACTTTCTGGCGATCAGGGAGTCGAGTGATGTGGATGCTTTGGCACGAAAGTACGTGGATGAGGTGGTGCGGTTGCATGGAGTTCTGAGGTCTATAGTCTCAGATAGGGATGCACGATTTACCTTGAGAGTCTGGAGAGGATTTCAGCATGCGTTTGGCACCCAGTTACGCCTTAGCACTGCTTTCCATCCTCAAACAGATGGACAAATAGAGCGCACCATCCAGACCATGGAGGATATGCTGCGAGCATGTGTTCTGGACTCAGGACGATCATGGGTGCAATACTAGCCTCTGGTAGAGTTTTCCTACATTAATAGCTACCACTATACCATTGGAATAGCCCCATTTGAAGATCTGTATGGCAGGCCATGTTTTTCGCAAGTGTGTTGGACCGAAGTAGGAGAGGCTTGCATCCTCTGTTCGGAGGTGGTGCAGAACACGACAGAGAAGGTTCAACTCATACGGGAAAGGATGAAGGCGGCCCAGGACCGAAAAAAGTCATATACGGATACCAGGAGGAGGCCCTTGGAGTTTGAGGTTGGGGACCATGTGTTCTTGAAGGTCTCCCCTTGGCGTGGGCAGCGGAGGTTCGGAAAAGGGAGTAAGCTTTCTCCCAGATTCATCGGCCCCTTCCAAGTGTTGCGGCGGGTCGGCGAAGTGGCTTACCAGCTAGCGTTGCCACCACCGCTACTAAGGATACATGATTTCTTTCATGTGTCCCAGCTCCGTCGGTATCTGCACGACGATTCACACGTCCTTGATTGGGGTGAGCTGGACATCGAGGACGACGTGACCATTGTGGAGAGACCAGTGGTGATCGAGGATCGCAAAGAAATGGTGCATCGCGGGTGAACCATCCCCTTGGTTCGTGTGTTGTGGAGACATGGTGGGATTGAGGAGAGTACCTGGGAGAGGGAAGCACAGATGCGTACCCAGTACCCAGAGTTGTTTTGAGTTTTGTTCCTTGTTGTACCTGTTGTGGTAGAACGTTTTGTCTTTTGGCTATGAAATGTGCTGGTTTTATTTCCTCTGTTTGTGTGTGAAAAGCCCCATCTATGGGGAAGGAAAGAACCCGACCCCTAATCAAGATGCATTAAGTTGGATGCGATTAAACCCGTGTGGGCGAGTCAGTGCCACCCAAAGAGGATAATATCTTGAAATGGGGGAGGAGACTCCCCAACCCACATGCTCGTGCATTTTTGTAGGGTATTTTTCTTGGTTTGTGACAGGAAGGTGTTCTTAGTTAATGATGAGGTTAACTCTTGAGAGGTATCTTTCAGGGTGGTTGTTCGGACCCGCCCTTCCCTTCTGGGTTGTTTAAATTCTTGAGGACGAGAATAGTTTGAGAGGTATCTGATGTGATGACCCAGACTCTCTTTGTCCTTCCCTTTTCCAAAATCCGGGTCCTAAAGGAGTGGCATCTCGGTGAGACCAATCGGCGTGACCGATCGGTACGACTGATCAGCGTCACCCAACCTTGTCAAGTTGTTTCCAGTAGTGCTCCCTTTTGCGGAAATAGGGTTTTAAACCCTATTTTGACCTGTTTGAGCGTGTTTTAATGACCTGTAACGTGCATAAGAGTTTTAATTAAATACTTAATCAATTCATGAGTCGGCTTAAACCACCCGACCCCTTTTTAATGACGAGTGGAGCCGCGTGGTTAACCCACGACCCTCGCGCCTTACGTGGTTTTGCGTTTTCACCTCAACCGTCCCCAGCTCTTACAAACTAAGGGTTAGAAGTGGTTTCTTTTTCCTCGATCGTGGCTTTTCAGAAACAGCTCCTGGTGCATCGGGTGCATCGTTATCCGTAATGTTCCGCGCCCGGCCTAAACGTCGATCATCTATCAACAAGTAGGGAATTTCTCTTTAGCCTCTCTCTTTTGTGTATCATGCGGGGTGGGCGTGTTTCTGTCCTGTAGAATTAGAAAAACCAGACCTAAATGAAGATAATGAACTGGATTCTATAAAGAGAGGGGGGCTGTGATCATTGATTTTATTTATATTATTACCATATTTCTGAGTTGTGCTGGCTTGCGCATTTCTGAAAATCGAGGCCGTTGGTGGTCGTTGTTTGTGCACTAATGAACCCCTATTGATGTTTAAATGGCTTGTTGTGGTTGTAAACTCCAGCAATGAAAAGTAATTGGTTAATTATGTATATCCATCTGAATAAATTGAAATCACCAGGATCAACCCTTCTGTGATAACTCCCGGTTAGAACACACGGAATTTGAAATCATGGAGTGTGTTAAGTCGTTTAAATATGAAAATCCCTGACTTCTGTTGGTGGTGGTAGTTGGTTGTTTTCCTACCGGGACGATTGTTGGAGATTTGGGAGGGGATGGGATCCCATGTTGTTTTATACCCTCAATGGTTGTGTGAAACTGGGGATGGGATCCCCTGTTGGTGTGGCTTCAGTGTTTATGAGTTTTAAGACCCGGTGGTTACTTGTTTATATCACAAATTGGGGTGGAATCATCTGTTGTTGAGAACCGGGTGTGGGTGTTTTTGTTGATGTTTGGCTGTTTACTTTCCTGGACTTATGCCTGTGCCTATTAGTTTCCCATTAGTGCTTAAACATAAAACATTATTACTGAACGTGAAATAAGAATGGGGACAAATGGGTTGTTAGCGTGAGTCGTGACTCGGACATGAGTGTTGTTGTGATCTGTAGGCTGTCTAAAGAAAAACCTAGCTTGGGTGAGTGCTTTTTACCTATATATATATATATACTTGTAGCTTTGTGTTTCTTATTCGCGCCCCCACCCAAGTTGAGCACTTAGTTTTGAACACCCCCATTTCATGGGGGAGGGTGTTTTTTCCAATACAATTCTTAGTGGCAGGTTATTAGATCCTTTTCTGCTCCCTTTCCCGGATAGCCCAAGTGTCTTCGGGCAGGCTGTGATGGCCTGAGGTCCATAATTATCCCAAGATCCTTCGGGCGGGGTAGTGTGGTGGTTGGCCAGGTGTGTGTGGCAGGTGGATTTCCAAGTGTCTTCGAGATGAGGCCCAGGTGTCTTCGGGCATGGCAGTGGATCCTTCAGCCCAGGTGTCTTCGGGCGTGGTGGTGGTTGTTCTGGCCTAGGTGTTTGCAGGTGTGGTTACATGTGACAGTTGTGGCCCAGGTGTGTGCGGGCGGGATTCAGCAGTGGGACTGTGTGCGGTTGAGGCCCAGGTGTGTGCGAGCGGGATTTCGGAAGTGGGACTGTTTGTGGTTGTGGCCCAGGTGTGTGCGGGCGGGTGTGGTAGTGGGACTACGGTGAGAATGGCGGGATTGGTCTGATGCTTAGGATGTCTCAATAACCAGTGGGAATGTGGGGCGGGGTACCCGAACATCAATGTGCTCTGACTATATATATTACTTGACTTGCGTTATTTGGGGAGTGTACCTTGGTGAGGCTTGGGTGGATAGTTTACCTTGTTAGGTGTTTGGTTTACTCTTTTTCTCACGGGACTTTAGTACGTTCCCCCACATGTGCACGACAGTCTTTGGTTTTCCCTATTTAGTGTACTTGTATTCTCACCCTACGTATATAAAATTGCTTTCAGGTTTCCAGGAGGACTATGGGGATCGCGCAGGACCGTTCTAGCTTGGATCCTTGGAGCAGTTGCAGTTGTTGTTTTTCTCTTTCTTTCTTTGGTACTTACCTTTGTAGACACCTCTTGCACCTTGTGGATTTTACTTTTGAACCATGCATGTGGGAATGGTTTACTTGTGGCTTTACTTTTCTTTCTACCTTGGTTTTGTTGGGTTTTCTTCTACTTATCTCTCGATCCTATAAAATAAAAAGGGTAATGCCTTCCATTTGTGTGAAAATTTCATACCCTTGGTGCTATTCACCACTCCGGGACCTATTGAAGGCGGGTTTCGGGGGTCATTATCTCTCCTTCAACTTGAATAAGGAAGGGCCTAGCAATCTGCTGACCCTTCCCTCCTTTTGGTGAAGGCGGGTCGTGACAGTTATAAATTATCACCCCTTATACTATCCTCATAACACTTCCAAAACCGATTTGATTGGAAAATTTTTACCCTAATACCCTCCTTACCCCTCTCCAAAAATCTTGGAATCTTTATTTTGACCATAAAGCCATCCTAGGATGACTTTTTGATGCAAACCTATAGAAGTTGTCTATAAAATAGATAACATTCTGAAATTTTTATTTTTATTTTATTTCTTATTCAACATACTTAAAATTTTATTAAAACATGATTATATACTAACCTTAGTATGTAAAATATTCTGAGATATTATTAAGTAATGTTCATGATCTATATCCATATCCTCTTTTATCATATGGGAAATGTAACCATCAATCATGTGTATAGTGGACTACCATCTTGCAAACCGACATATTTTTTTCCATTACTTCCTCTCACAGTTTCTTATAATGATTGATTTAAAATATGTATATGATATTTATGAAATTAATATTCTTCTATAATTATAATATCATATATACCTTACTACCTTCTATCTAGTTGGTAAATAATAATTTCTCTCATATGTATAGAAGAATACTGCCTCGCTGACCGATGTGATGTGTAGTACTATTTCTATTTTCATTGGATGGTAATAAGGATAAATTAAATTAATATATATATAATTTGTAACATAATTATTCCTATAGAGTTATGATATCACATCTACATTCTTACATTATATCATGTGACAGATATGAAAACATCGTTTGTGTGTTTGGGGGACTGCCGCCTAGTGAAGCGATGTGAAGCATTTTCACTAATGACTTATTTAGAAGACAGTAAAGATGAATATAATTTATATATATTATATATTTTAAATCTTAATTACTATGAAAAAATTGATATATTATTTAACTTCCTTTCATTTTTTCGTTGAGAAAAATAGAAATAACATTCATGTGTACGTATGACATACCATCTCCATGAACGATATGATCAATTTTATATATCAAAATTTTATAGATTCGTATAAATACAAGTTTAATTAAAATATATTATATTTATATCATGATTAAAATTATGTACATGATGTAACGAGGTCAAAACTTAAAGGTCTTAAATCACCAAACCAAAACATATATGAAAAAAATATATGCAATTATCACCCGAAACAATGATTTTAACAAAGAATCATTAATGAATGAGTGATAAATGAGAATAAGTAAATAATAAATGGTATAATATATATCATTATGATATTTTAATATGTGTATAATTAACCTTTATGTTTGATATAGGTGGTTCATACCCATACAAAGGATGTTGAACTTGAGTTAAGGTTTCTCGTCTCACTTTTACTTCCATGAGACATATGCCATATTCATCACAAAATTATTTTGTGTGGTGTATAAAATACCCATTTTGATATATTATGTCATTAATTCATTTATTTTACTATTATTTAAAATTTCATTTGATGTTATTTCTTTCGTTGGGCATATGATTCAAAAATTACCAAAGTTGTATTGAAATATTTTATCATCTCATTGTTTATTGGGATTGTATATGATAAAAAATATGATGATAAAATATTATGATATATCAGTTAAAAAACTCATGAATTTTATTCAAATATTATTATTCATGATATTTTTAATTTATAGTACCATTTTCTATACCATGGAATATTAAAGTGATTGAGAAAATTCTTTTATAGAAATTGGGCTATATTTTTATCTTTGGTCGAAATTATTTTTTATCCAAATATAGGATTTCTAAAAATGATTTTAACATTATATATATTATTTTTAATGTAAATTTTACCGATTTTTTACATTTTTAAAAAATGTTTTGAAATGATTCTATAAGTAATTTTCCAAAAAAGTTTTTTTAACTTCTACCAAAATATATGAAATGAATATTTGTTTTAATATGTACGTGATGAATGGAATTTCACACCATCAAGACAAATTAATATTTTAAATCTTAATTTATAAGTTTTAAAGTTTATTTTTAAAGAATAATATTTTCAAAATAAGTTGGGAACCTTTATTTTTAAAATTATTTTTAAAGTGAACAAGTAATTTTCCTCAAGAAGGTATTTACTGATACTTTTGTTGTATTTCAATTCATTAATGACATAAAACTTTTTTTATTTTGGATAAAATTAGGATATATGTAAATGATATCATCTTAATTTTTATTTGATGATTTATGAATAGTTTTAAATATGATGTATAATTATATTACCATTCACCATATTACTCTGGATAATTTATGATTTTTATTGACTAGGTTATGTATTATCATTTTGAATGTTAGTTCTTTAATAAAAATGTTTATATTGATTATTTTAACCCCTTTCATATGAGGAATAAATTAAACTTTTTATGTAATGGGTGGTGACTAAATATAGATAGGTCATAGATGCATCAACAGGTCTTATGAGACAAATTAGTTAGCCAAATTTAAAAGGCTTTTACCAATAGTTTTAAATTATCTTGTGAAATGTTTTGATAATATGTTGAATATACATGACACTATGTATTCTATCATCATGATATTAGTTATAAATTTTCATGGTATTAGTTGATTACTTAAATATTTTTTTGATATGTAACAAACATACATTTTTATTTTTATCTATTTATTTTATCATCATTTACTCATTCTATATTAAGCTTAAATTATTGTTTAAATTACATGTGATTAAGTTATTTAACTTAACATAATGAAAATGCATATTAATTCCTGATATCTTATGATATAAACTTACCCTTACCAATCATCATTGATAACCCATTTATTATATTTATTCTCTCTATAATACAATGTAATGTTTTGTAATTAATAGTCATGGATATGCAAAGGGGAATAAAATTTTTTTTAATGGAAACACTTTTTTCATTTTGATTTTTTAATATGTAATGTAAATTTCATGTATATATATTCTTTACCAATACTACTAAACTATTTTTTCATTTATGATGTAGTTTCTTGTATCTAGTTCTAATTTAACTATGTTTACATTGACTCCGGGTCACTGGAATCATGATATTTACATTTGGTATCAAAGAATGTTTAGTAGAAACGATAGGAACTAGATTTAGTAAAACATATATTATGAAATATACCCCTATGATTTAATTTATGTATAATTTTAAGTATACGATAACATCCTAATGTTTTTGTAATGTAGATATTATGTAGTTTTCCTAGAAATACATCTTTGTTTGGATAATGAAAGTTGAAATAGTTCTAGAAACTATATAAATAAGGGTAATAAATTTGAAAAGGATGTGTCAGGCGTAACTCAAGTTTTACCTACTACAAAACGATGATCTTTACTGCACACCTAAATTGAAATTCTTAGGGGATATGTTTTTCATAATTTTTATTTTCATTAAAAATAATTATGAAGGATTAAAAACTTATACGATTTAAAAACATTCCCAAATAAACAATTATTACGATTATGAGATTAGCTATGCATATTTGTTTAAATCTATGTTAAGTAGTTCTCATGTTTTGGGATCATACATTATGTTTCATAATAACAAAATATAATTTAGTGTACTGAATTATTTTTAAAGGACACATAATGGAAAGAATGAGAACCATATAAATGCACATACACTATGTAGGGATATCCATGAAGGGAAAGATAATGAAGATGGTATTGGATTTAGAGATGTGACTGATCAAATTATAACCAAATTACGGTAGCTGACTCAGGTAATGAGTAATAACCAATATCGTAAATAGTAGCATGGTGATTCAATATGCGATGTAACAATGTTATAAGACTTTAGGAATCAAAAACCTCCATCATTAAATGGTAGTAAAAATCCATTTTTAGATGTGAAAATGGTATGTTTCTTGGAGAAGTTATTTGTTGGGTTCACTAGGCTAGATACCCAGAGAGGGGGGTGAATCCGGGAATGACAGATTAAAAACAATAGTCCTTTCTGATCTTGTTTTTCTATTAGAATAAACCCTATCCAATATCTTTACCACTACAGTGTATGAATACACATCAAATCATGCACATGACATTGAAATTTTTACTTGGTTCACCCTATTTGGGCTACGTCTATAGAGCATACACTGATAGTGTGCCAATGTACCAATTCCACTATAAGCTCACTAATGTTTACAAGTTTGAAGTGGACTCACTGTCCCTCATGGTTTAAAACCAGTAACAATTTGAGAACTCACTGCTCTCTCAACTGATGTGAGATCATTACTTCTTCAGAAAACCCACACACAGTTTATGGACAATTAAGTCTTTTCATTACCACTAATGAATGCATCCTCCACTAAATATATATGCTCTATTGATGTCCAAATTTTATCCATGGATGAATGCCCCTTTTCCCCTGAACACTAGGAAATTACTTTTGAAATACCTTATCAATGCACCCTACTTCAAGAGGCTCCAAATTTTGTGAATATCAAACAAGCCTTCGCGAAGTCCCTGCTTTATCGCGAAGCACACACCTTCATAGAGATATTACCTCATAGGTCACACTAATTTCATAGAGCTTAGAACGTTACAAAGATCTATCATTCACAAAGTTTAGGTCTTCATGGAGCTCTAGGTGTCGCAGAGAGACTTCCTTCATGAAGCTCACTAATCCAACATGAATCACGCCACATTCACAAAGCTGAATTAGCCGCCGTGAAGCTCTTTTCTGCACGAAGCACACAACCCTCAACAACCACCTTCGCGAACTGAGCGCAACTAATTTTCTTTTAAAAACTATCTCTACATTTCTTGAGGGGGTTGAGGTCTATTTAAAGTCAATTTCACTCACCCTCGAACATTCCACGTGAAGTCAACACAACTTTAGCTCAAATCGAGAATCTCCGAAGTTCCTGCTGAAATTATCTCAAAATCACGAAGCACATCAGTAATTTTCTGATCGCAGAGCTCATCGCAATCATGGAGCATCCCATAAATTTCTTCATGCCTTTGCTGCGAATCTCCATTAGCAATTCTCTTCACCACCGTAATGCTCTTCAACACTTCCATTCATAAATGTCGTTGTAATCGTGAAGAAACACCATCAACATTTTTCATTTCTTCACGAAATCCATTCAAAGAAGCATATCTTTGCGAAATTCATTCCTTGGCCATATTTTGATGAGATCTTCAATGAAAACCACTTTTAACGATTCTCACTAAACTCCAAATTTTGGACCCCAACAATTTGGCAAACACTAGGAAATGGAGCCACATTGTATCTGTTCATTTGTACCACCTCCAAATCTTATGTTTCTTCATCATTTTTATTTTTCAACACGAACTATCAACAAATTTTTTAAAACTCAACAATTCAACATAGAAACCTGCATTATCAACAAACACAACCAACCCAAAAATGATGTAATGTTACCTTGAGGGAATTTTTTCCAACAATATTTCTCACTTTGGGATGAAGTGGAAGAGACAATGTTTTCAAGGAACTTTATCATATCTCAAGTGATGAATATCAATGATGGTCATTCATTCAAAACTATTTCTTTTCATGTCTATATTGACTCTAATATGGAATATTAGTTGATCATATGGAGACAAAGGCAGTTCAGGAATAGCCTATACCAATGTACATAATTGAGGTACATAGTTTCATTGGTTTGTAGGTTACTATCAGCATTTATTCAGAATTTTCCCTAGTTAGCTACCCATTCAACCAAGATTACTTATAAAGGGTTTAAATTCATATAGAACAAATAATGTGAATAATGTTTTGATGAATTTAATAACATGTTAGTGAATTTACCTATATTGACTCTACCATCAATAAATGGTGTATTTTTGATTTATAGTGATGAATATAAGGAAGTACTTGGATGTGTACTTATGTTAAATCATAGAGTTATTCTATATGCATTAATTCAGTTAAAAACTCATGAAATGAGCTATATAACTCATTATCTTGAGTTAGATTCTATAATATTTTCCATAAAGTGATGGAGACATTATCTCTATAATGAAATATATGAGATATATACATATCTAAAAATATTGAAATATATCTTCTCATATAAATAAATCAATAAGAGAGAAAGGATATGGCTCCCACTGCTCAAGGATTTTGATTGTTCAATAAACTACCACTTATGGAAGGAGAACAAGGTAGAAGATTTTTTGATTCGGAAGGATCTTGGGGTTCTGAAGGAAATGGGTATTGACAAAGAACTTATGTACATGGATCTAGAAAACAATAATATAGGGATTATCAATGAAGGTGGAACATCACTACTTTTTCAAAATGTTTCCCAACCATCTTTATTAAAAAGGATTAAAATTTATCAGCCTCATGTTAGAAATCTTCAAAATAAAATTATTTCTGTGAATTGTGGGATGTTGCAGACTTCTTTTATGATGAAGGACTTGTGAACTTTTGAAGGGGGGTATGTGTTCCATCTATATATGGTATAAAAAGGTATTTAATGTATTAATACTATAGGTCAATTATCCCTATAAACCCCGGTAGAATTAATATTTAAATTGATTTGAAGGAACATTACTGGTGGCATAATATGAAGCAAGAAATTGCTGATTATATAAAAATATGATTATTTTGTTAATAGGTGAACACTAAAAGACAACATATTAGAGGATTAATGAATATTATGATTATTCATTTATAGAAATTGGATGAAATTACTATATTTGTTTCATTGAATTACCCAAAACTCTAATAAATAATGATTAAATAAGGTTACGTGTGGATCAACATACAAAATCTGTACATTTGCTAACTATAAGAGAGCATTTTCCACAGGTGAACCCTGCAAAAATCAATATTAATGAGGTTTTAGGACATTATAAAGCCCATATTTCAATATTGTCCAATCATGATCCAAAACTAACATATAAATTATTGAAAAGTCTTTAGAAATCCTCAAATACTAAGCTTTATTTTGTGTACTACTTATCACCCTCTATCTGATGTGAATTGAAGAAGTATGATCCAAACATCAAAAGACATGTTGAGATCATGCTCACATGACTTTTATGGTACATGGGATCGGTATTTACCATCATTATAGTTTCCCTACAATAATAGTTTCTATTCGGTTTTCTAAATTATACTATATGAAGCATTTTAGGGAAAGAGATGTCGTACACCAACATACTAGGATGAATTTGAGAAATGGAAGCTTGTAGGCCCAGAACATGTGGCTGAAGCAATAGAAAAGGTAAATACTATTCCAACCCATATCAATGTAGCTAAAAGTTTGATAAATAGGCATCCAGATAATTTAAAAATTGATTTTTAATTTCATATGGGTGGTCATGTTTTCTTTAATGTATTTACATGGAAGGGTGTTATAAGATTTAGGATGAAAGGGAAGATGAGACCTATGTACATTAGTCCTTTAGAAAAACTAAAGAGGATTAGAGTTGTGATGTATCATCTGACAATACCACCTAGCCATTATAAAGTTCATGATGTGTTCCACATCTCTTTTCTAAAAAAGTACATGCCATACCCATTGCATGTCCTCACTTATAATGGAATAGAATTGGAACCTGATTTATCTTACTATGAAGATCCTACTAGTATTATAGACACTGAAGAACATACATTGAGGAATTGAACAACATGGTTGGTAATGTTACATAGGAAAAATCATAAAATTGAAGAGGTTACATGAGAACCAGATGACATTAGGAGGAATAACTATCCAAATATTTTTATTTGGTGACACTCTAGAAATTTCATTGATGAAATTTTTGTAGGAGGGGAGAATGTAACGACCCATAATTCTATCAATGAAATTTTAATTTTAATATTTATTTCATTAAGTCACTAATAGAACACTATAAATACTTTTTAAATCAGGAATTAATTAAATAAGAGGTATTTCTTGATGTTAAGGATCTAATACTAATTTAATATTAAATTGAAATCCGGAATAGTAATGTGACCCTTATAAACAGAAAATCATCCAATTAAATAGTATCCTCACAAATAAAATTATAAATAATATTTAGTCTTCTTATAAATGATTGTATGCTATAATTATATCATTTTATATGTAAATATTAAATTTAAAAATTATTAATTAAATGGTGATATTTTTAAAACTCAAAAATATTTAATTACAATTTAATAATTAATTTTAAAATTTAAAACAAAATTTATATTCAAAAAATAGATTTATATATTAATATTTAGCTGTCTTATGACATCAATATTTTTTTTCAGAATATAGATAAATTTTCAGAGTGCTATAAAATATGTTATAAATAAAAAATCTTTATTTTTCGACTAACTAATGATTTTAATTTAAAAAATAAAATTTTCATATATGGAAACATAGTTTCAAAAAATGGAGTTAATATTTAAATTCTACAAATTAAATAAAGGTTAGGATATTTTTTTTGGTATTTCTCTAAAAAATATAATTTTTTGTCTATTGTAAAACACAATAATTTATGATAAATTATAGATACATGAATTATGGATTAATAGATGATTTATAAATGATTTAATCTCATAATATCTATAAATTCATCATTATTTTAATATATTTATAGATAATTATCAAACTATTAATACTCTTGAGCCAAAATAAAAAACCAATGAATAATGTATTAAAAAACACCCCTCTCCTCCACTATTAATTCCACCCTCACCACCTATTTTCCTCACACATTCAATTATTTGATCCATATCCAACTTTTGACCAAAAGTGATCCCAAGATTTATTATCATATCAAAGATCTGATTGTATCAACATGAGACCAAAACCAATGGACTTAAGGTGGCATTGAATGAGAGGAATTCCAGAGGTAAACATCCCCTTTGTTTTTTTATTTCTTTTCATGTAATTTCATTTCATATATTCTCTTCGCCACCCAGTTTCCATGTGGCATGACAAGTCTAGTATAATTTATAAAATTGAATTATTTCAGGTCAATGGAATATCCTTCATCAATCTCATTTCTATATCTCATTTATTATATAAATAAAAACATCACATGTGATGTGTCAATTTAAAGACATTATGAATAATGCATTTTTATATTCCATTACCACCTACAAATATTATAATGAATCAATTTTCATGGTGGAAAATGATTATAATAAATTTATTATATTCTATTTAATTATCTACCAAATTTGTATATTCATTATTTTAATTAATAAAACAGAACTAGCCAACAATGATAAAAAAACCGCCATAATAATTAAAATGATTATCACTAACATCTTGATCTAATGATTCATCCCCACCACAAATATCCAAATGAATTATATAATCACATTATATTATTTATTTTATTAAATAACACATAAATTCAATTTTGGATATCTATTTCCATTTTTCATGGACATATGCACTCTTATACCAGCAAACTGATCATGAATACCAAGGAAACAAACACTCCCAAATGGAAAATTTTTATATTATAACTCATCAAAAAGACCATAAATGATCAGAATAAAATAAATTAAATAAAAAAATTATAAAAGGTTCTGATTAAATTAAATTATGGATTTAATTTTCTTATCTTGGACATTATGGTCTAGTGGATAAAACATTCAGACATTAGGTAAGGGTTTCTAGTAGAATCTCCATTTTTCATTCAGGACACATGTCTCTCTCTTTAACTGAATGAAATTCTTAATTCTCCTTATGAAATATTCGTAAATTCGGTTTTAATGTTCTATATATATTTAGCAAGCATAACAATTCTTTATTTTATGTGGATTTACATGTTTTATAAAGGTCCTTTATCAATCCTTCTCAATAAAGAAGCCTGAATAAATAAACCATCCCAATGTTTTTTCCCATTTTCAGATATCTTCCATAAACTATTTTAAGAAAACATTATTTTTTTAAAATAAATAATTTTTTAATTTAAAAATTAATTGGTTCATTTCTACTTTTATAATAATTATTATGGAAAATAAAAATGTTTTTTTATAAAATAACTCTTCTTTGCAATGTAAAATGCGTATTTATCTTAATAATTCGTCAAGGATTCTATTAGTGTATTTTCATATATTTAAAAAAATATATCAAATTATATGATTTTTTGTTGTTGAACACTTATTATATTTATCTACCATATTTTATTAAATGTTTTATTATCATTTTGACCATGGAATTTCTATCCCAATACCATTCTCCATACAACTCAAAATGGTTAGTGATTATGCTTACAGATTAGGGTAATTTATTTACATCCCTATGTATATATTGTTTTTGTTTAATCCCATGTATAAGAGGAATGAATTTAATTTATTATGTGATATTTGAGGCCCACTATATCCCTTTTGATGCATTGGTATGACACACAATAAAAAATGGTTTTTGTTCGAGGACTTACCCTAGTATTTTCAGAAGACTATGTCGTGTCCTCGATGATATTTGTTAGATATCCAACATTATTCTATCCCTCATTATGATATTATTAATTGATGAAACATGTTATTATTCATCTTGTTAATATAATTCATTATGTTTCACTCTTTTATGATCATTTATATGGAATTATTTATTCATCTTTCATTCGTACCATATTGTTCTCAATTTTAGTTTTAAAGGCATGTGATTTTAGTTATTCATAATGCATAATATTCATATTTATGATAAATTACATAATATTTTTTCACCTTACTGAGAATCATATCTTACCGTTTCATTATATTTTAGTTTCAATAGGTTTTGAAGAAGTGTATTATAAAAGACTTTTAGGGATAATGTATGAGTTTATATGTGGTTACCAATATGTTTCAATGTTTTTTTTAATTTCATATTGTAATATAATGTACAAATATGTAATATGGATTCCAAAACTAATAAATTTATATGTCCATTGGAATGTGACTTCCTTGAACCTAGGAAAATGTAATATTGTAAGGCACCGACTATGGGAAAATGGGGTTGGGTAATTTACATGAAATTCAATATAAATTAAGTAAAAACCATTGATAGTAGTCCATGAGACTAGGGAAACTGCAATACTCTACCATGTTCTTGTCTTCTTCCCAATAAATAGCATCTTTGAACATAAATGGGCCGAAGAACACACCCTATTGAGACATCACATATACAAGTAAAGACTAGTCTCACATCCGTATTTTACACTTGGATAACATTACATAGAGTTGGAGGAATTGAAGGAACTGCAAAACAACTATGAGATGCTCAACATGCTCTTCATCTCCCCTCAAGTAGATCAAGATATCATCAATAAATACTAAAATGAACCGATTCAAGAACACATGGAAAACAGTGTTCATGATATTCACAAACATGACTATTTTATTCATAACATCTAACAACATGAGTATAAACTTGAAGTTCTCATACCTGCATCTAAAGGTAGTGTTTGGTATATCTTGATCTTTCAAAATCATTTTGTGATATCCGGACTATAATTCAACCTTCAAAAACCAACCTGATCCTCTCAACTAGTTGAACATATCATCGATCCCCCGAAATGGGTAACATTTCATGATTGTTACTGAATTAAACCTATGATAATCTATGCACATCCTCAAACTATCATTTGACTTATTAAGAAACAAAACTAGATTACCCCATGGAGATACACTTAGTTAGATGAAACCCTCTTCATATACATTATCCGATATGGATCCATTAAAATAGGGGATACGCTCAACTTCAACTCTATCCCAAACTCAACATCACATTGAATGGGTAGCACTACAACCTTTTTCTAAAACGTCCATGAACTCCTCTATAACTCTTGTAACATCCCCCACCCAAGATACTACTAAAATCTACACGAACTGAGAAAAAAGAGGATATAATTTCCTATCATCCATCCGATAACCCTGGTTAACTATGAATGCCACTCATTGGTCCTCCACATCAGAAAACAAAACTCTCTTGTGGATGAAATAAATGACTTCCCACGCTACATATTATCAATCCATTTCAAATATGACATCATATGGTTATATATGTGGTAATTATAAGTCTCCCACTGGCTGGTACTACCCTATCACAAGTCTATATACTTGATACACATCGAACAAAGTAGCATAACCACCAACTGATGTATATATTACTAGGGGAATTATAAGTCACTCCATATCTGATCCTAGAATAAAGTCCAAGGTAGGATACACAAAGGAGTACAAGACTATTGAATCAAAATATGCACAGACAAAGGTTGAAGATAATCTGATCATACCATTAATAGATTTTGTCTACGTTGGTTGTTATATCTCTAATGTGTGCATCTACCCATGCATAGATTCTCTACCTATGTGCTTCCTAATTCCATGGTCATAATCTGGACTAGGTACTTCAGGAAGGGGACCATCATATAGATTATCCATACCAACACCATCCACCTTTGACTTCTAGTAAAGTATCGATAGTCCCTACTACTAAAACTATATCATAGGCAACTACTAATACCACCAAAAAGGTCATATTACCCACATGAAATTTTCCACCCTAATAGGTCAAACATTCTTACTAGTAGTGGTTATATACCTTATATACATGGAATTAAAATAAAAACTCTATGGCATGTGTTCAAACTCCACCCATGCCCATCTTCTCTACCTCTGTCATGGTTGGTTCCCAACTGATTAGAACCCTAACTGTCAAAAAGTTTTAAAGCCACCCATTATGGCTTCTCTACCTATGTCATGATTGGTTGCCTATCGATTGGAACCGTAACTGTCTGAACATATGTGGTCTTCATCTTGAAGATCTACTCTTTATGTCTCTATACTGGACATTATATAGGGGATCAAATCTGGAGGAATGAATCCTCTTGACAACCGTTACATTTTTCTACACTTCCAAATATGTAGGGACTGTAAACGGAGTGACTGTATACTGGATAATTATATGAAAAATATTCTCCATATTCCATAACATAGAATCCTTATCTATAAAAAAATGAAGAAATGTGTAGGATGACATTTAACATTATCACCATTCCCACAAAATAAGACTCCCATGTGAAAGAGATAGAATATCCTGCCTCTTTGCTTCCCTCTTCATTGCCAGTGGAAATTACAAATAGAACACATTCCAAATGAAAGAACACAATACATATGAATACATAAGGTCACCAAGAAACAAAATCCATTTCTAACACACAGATCCCCACAATTGACTAACTACCAAAAACCTAGAACAGAGACCTTTCTTAAATTATATCTAAAGCTATGTCGAGATACACCAACCATTGATCCATCTCCAGACCTGAAATGCTTCTCTCATACATTTTTAAACAATGCTTTTAATGGAACACAAAACTCTATGTCATGCCTCATCTTCCTCAATTGGGTCAACCGTCTGATGATCCACCAGATAATCCTTTTTAGCCTCAACTACCTACACCACTTGCAAAATATGACCACATGTCATTCATAAAAATAATATAGAACATCATAAGCCTAGTATCATAAAATCATATCAAAGGTTTATTTATTTCATTAATTTTTTTATTTACATTACATAAACATGAATTTCAGACAAATTTATAATAAATCATGATTCATGTATCTCTCATAGGTCATTACCCTTCAAACAGGTCCTTCTCACTTGGTCATTCAATAATTTTAATTTCTATACACTAGATCATGGTCTGCTCTAAAATCTAATGTCTTATCCAGTTTCTCTGGCCTAGTACGTGAAAAGTAATCAACTAAAATTGTTTCCTTACCAACACATAAAAACCTCATAGTTCAAAACCACAAGCTTCATTCTATCTCTCAATCAAATCCTTCGATACAACTATATCATGAGTTCCACATCCAAATATACCATTCATGGGAAGGTAATGAAGGAGTAAACATAATTACATATGTTCCACACCTCATGTAGGACTCATGTTTATGATAATCATCAAGGATATAAAAATATCCCCTTTGGGATACATTTCCCTCTAATAATATAGGTTCAAGGGAGAGGACAAATAACCACCAAGCACCTCCAAAATATAATGAAAAGTAAACACAAATTATCGTAAAATGTATATAATGCAACGAAAAGGGAAACATCATGTTTAATATAATATATGACACACAACGCAAAACATAAATGTTAATGTAACACCCTAAGTCATTATGATATACTTTTTTGTAAATTCAACCACTTTAATATCTTGCAATTCCAACAATGATGGGTTTAAATGAAATTTGATCTTCTATTAAAATATTAATATTAAAAAACCATTATATCATAGCTTAAAAGATAACAAGTATGAATAGGAAAGAAATTTTGAAAATTATATGTTTTAAACATGTATAAAATAAGAATTATTTTAAAGAAAAACAAATGCTTTCAGAAAAATGTTATTTCTTTAAAAGGCTATTTATTCACACTTTGCGCAAATAAATTAAAATTAAAATTTTAACACATTTATAAAATTTATTATGAGATAAATTTCATTATTTAAATCTATACTACAAAATTATATTTTGTTGAATTATTTTGAATTTATTGAAAAAATATTATTTTTGAAAATAGTGCAAATTACAGTTTTTTATTGAAAATTGTATTTTAATTTTAATTATTTAAATGTTAAATTATATTTTAAAATAGTCTCAAATTAAAAATATTTTAATTATATTATAATTTAACTAATTTAGATCATTTTAATAAATTTCATATTGAATTCAGATATTAAAACATTTCATATTTTTGATTATTTTTCTTTAGAAAAAACCATTATTTATGTACATATAGGTTTAATTTTAAATTTTATTTTAAAATATATGTGAATTGAATTCCATAAAATGAATTAGATATTGGGAATCCGTATAATTTATATTATATAATAATTTTAACATATTTTTTATCATATTGAATATTGAAAACAATAAAAATCAATTACTTCTATTAAGTTAAAAACATGTTTTACAGGTGTTAAACTAAAAAGATAAAGGTTACAAATGACCAATAAAATTTTTGTGTATCCTCTTCCAAAGTTATAAATTATCACCCCTTATACTATCCTCATAACACATCCAAAACCGATTTGTTTGGCCAATTCCTACCCAAATACCCTCCTTACCCCTCTCTAAACATCTTTGAAGCTTTATTTTGACCATAAAGCCATCCTAGGGTGACTTTTTGATGAAAACCTATAGAAGTTGTCTATAAAATAGATAACATTCTAAAATTTTCATTTTTATTTTGTTTCTTATTCAAAATATTTTAAATTTTATTTAAACATGATTAAATAATAACCTTAGTATGTAACATATTCTGAGATATTATTATGTAAAGTTCCTGATCTATATCCATATCCTTTTTCATCATATCGGAAATGTAACCATAAATCATGTGTATAGTGGACTACCATCTTGAAAACCGACATATTTGTTTCCATTACTTCCTCTCACGGTTTCTTATAATGATTGATTTAGAATATGTATATGATATTTATGAAATTAATATTCTTCCATAATTATAATATCATATATACCTTATTACCTTCTATCTAGTTAGTAAATAATAATTTCTCTCATATGTATAGAAGAATACTACCTCGCTGGCCGATGTGATGTGTAGTACTATTTCTTTTTAAATTGGATGGTAATAAGGATAAATTAAATTAATATATATATAATTTTTAACATAATTAATCTTATAGAGTTATGATATCACATCTACATTCTTACATTATATCATGTGACTGATATGAAAACATCGTTTGTGTGTTTGGAGGACTGCCGCCTAGTGAAGCGATCTGAATAATTTTCACTAATGATTTATGTAGAAGACAGTAAAGATGAATATAATTAATATATATTATATATTTTACATCATAATTACTATGAAAAATTTGATATATTATGTAACTTCCTTTAATTTTTTCGTTGAGAAAAATAGAAATAACATTCGTGTGTACGTACGATATACCATCTCAATGAATGATATGATCAATTTTCTATATCTAAATTTTATAGATTCATATAAATAAAAATTTAATTGAAATATATTATATTTATATCATGATTAAAATTATGTACATGATTTAACCATTACAAAACTAAAAGGACTTAAATCACCAAACCAAAACATATATGAAAAAAAAATATGCAATTATCACCCGAAACAATGATTTTAACAAAGAATCAGTATTGAATGAGTGATAAATGAGAATAAGTAAATAATAAATGGTACAATATATATCATTATGATTTTTTAATATGTGTATAATTAACCTATATGTTTTATATAGGTGGTTCATACACATACAAAGGATGTTGAACTTGAGTTAAGGTTTCTCGTCTCACTTTTACTTCCATGAGACATATGCCATATTCATCACATAATTATTTTGTGTGTTGTATAAAATACCAATTTTGATATATTATGTCATTAATTCATTTATTTTACTATTATTTAAAATTTCATTTGATATTATTTCTTTCGTTGGGCATATGATTCAAAAATTACAAAAGTTGTAATGATATATTTTATAATCTCATTGTTTATTGGGATTATATATGATATAATATATGATCATAAAATATTATGATATATCACTTAAAAAACTCATGAATTTTATTTTAATATTATTATTCATGATATTTTAAATTTATAGTACCATTTTCTATACCATGGAAAATTAAAGTGATTGAGAAAATGCTTTTATGGAAATTAGAATATATTTTTATCTTTGGTGTAAATTAATTTTTATTCAAATATAGGTTTTCTGAAAATGTTTTTAACATTATATATATTATTTTTAATGCAAATGTTACATATTTTTTATATTTTTAAAAAATGTTTTGAAATTATTCTCTAAGTAATTTTCCAAAAAGGTTTTTTTACTTCTACCAAAATATGTTAAATGAATATTTGTTTTAATATGTATGTGATGAATGGAATTTCACACCATAAAGACAAATTAATATTTTAAATCTTAATTTATAAGTTTTAAAGTTTATTTTTAATGAAAAATATTTTCAAAATAAGTTGTTAACCTTAATTTTTAAAAATATTTTTAAAGTGAAAAAGTAATTTTCCTCAAGAATGTTTTTACTGATACTTTTGTTGTATTTCAATTCATTAATGACATAAAACTTTTTTTATTTTGGATATAATGAGGATATATATAAATGATATCATCCTAATTATTATTTGATGATTTATGACTAGTTTTATATATGATGTATAAATATATTACCATTCACCATATTACTCTGGATAATTTATGATTTTTATTGATTGGGGTATGTATTATCATTTTGAATGTTAGTTCTTCAATAAAAATGTTTATGTTGATTTTGTTTAACCCCTTTCATATGAGGAATAAATTAAACTTTTTATGTAATGGGTGGTGACTAATTATAGATAGGTCATAGATGCATCAACAGGTCCCATGAGACAAATTAGTTATCCCAATTAAAAAGGCTTTTACCAATAGTTTTAAATTATCTTGTGAAAGGTTTTGATAATATGTTTAATATAAATGACAATTTGTATTCTATCATCATGATATTAGTTATAAATGTTCATGGTATTAGCTAATTACTTAAATATTTTTTTGATATGTAATAAATATACATTTTTATTTCTATCTATTTATTTTATCATCATTTACTCATTATATATTAAGCTTAAATTATTTTTTAAATTACATGTGATTCAGTTATTTACCTTAACATAATGAAAATGCATATTAATTCATGATATCTTATGATATAAACTTACCCTTACCAATCGTCATTGATCACCCATTTATTATATTTATTCTCTCTATAATACAACGTAATGTTTTGTAATTAATATTCATGGATATGCAAAGGGAAATAATAAAATTTTTAATGGAAACACTTTTTTTATTTTTTATTTTTAATATGTAATGTGAATTTCATGTATATATATTCTTTACCAATACTACTAAAATATTTTTTCATTTATGATACAGTTTCTTGTATCTAGTTCTAATTTAACTATGTTGAAATTGACTCTGGGTTACTGGAGTCATGATATTTACATTTGCTATCAAAGAATGTTTAGTAGAAACGATTTGAACTAGATTTAGTAAAACATATATTATGAAATATACTCCTATGATTTAATTTATGGATAATTTTTAGTATATGATAACATCCTAATGTTTTAGTAATGTAGATATTATGTAGTTTTCATAGAAATACATCCTTTTTTGGATAATGAAAGTTGAAATAGTTCTAGAACGTATATAAATAAGGGTAATAAATATGAAAAAGATGTTTCGGGCTTAACTCAAGTGTTACCTACTACAAAATGATGATCTTTACTGCACACCTAAATTGACATTCTTAAGGGATATGTTTTTCTTAATTTTCATTTTCATTAAAAATCATTATGAAGGATTAAAAAAATATACGATTTAAAAACATTCCCAAATAAACAATTATTACGATTATGAGATTAGCTATGCATAATTGTTTAAATATATGTTAAGTAGTTCTCATGTTTTGGGAACATACATTATGTTTCATAATAACAAAATATAATCTAGTGTATTGAATTATTTTTAAAGGACACATAATGGAAAGAATGAGAACCATATAAATCCACATACACTATGTAGGGATATCCATGAAGGGAAAGATAATGAAGATGGTATTGGAGTTAGAGATGTGACTGATCAAATTATAACCAAATTAGGGCAGTTGTCTCAAGTAATGAGAAATAACCAATATCGTATATAGTAGCATGGTGATCCAATATGCGATGTAATAATGTTATAATACATTAGGAATCAAAAACCTCCATCATAAAATGGTAGTAAAAATCCATTTTTAGATATGAAATTCATATGTTTCTTGGAGAAGTTATTTGTTGGGTCCACTAGGCTAGATACCAAGAGAGGGGGGTGAATCATGGAATGAAAAATTAAAAACAATAGTCCTTTCTAATCGTGTTTTTCTATTAGACTAAACCCTATCCAATATCTTTACAACTACAGTGTATGAATACACATTAAATCATGCATGTGACATTGTAATTTTTACTTGGTTCACCATATTTGGGCTACTTCTAAAGAGAATACACCGACAGTGTGCCAATGTACCAATTCCACTATAAGCGCACTAATGTTTACAAGTTTTAAGTGGACTCACTGTCCCTCATTGTTTAAAACCACTAACAATTTGAGAACTCACTTCTCTCTCAACTGATGTGAGATCATTACTTTTTCAGAAAACCCACTCACAATTTATAGACCATTAGGTCTTTTTATTGCCACTAATGAATGAATCCTCCACTAAATATAGATGCTATATTAAAGTCCAAATATTATCCTTGGATGGATGCCCCTTTTCCCCTGACCACAGGGAAATTACTTTTGAAATACCTTATAAATACACCCTACTTCAAGAGGCTCCAAATTTCGTGAAGCTCAAACAAGCCTTCGCGATGTCCCTGCTTTATCGCAAAGCACACACCTTCATAGAGATCTTACCTCACAGGTCACACTGCTTTCACAGAGCATAGACCATCGTAATGATCCAGAATTAACAAAGATTAGGTCTTCATGGAGCTCCAGGTGTCGCAGAGCGACTTCCTTCATTAAGCTTACTGATCCAACATGAAGCACGCCACATTCACAAAGCTGAATTAGCCGTCGTGAAGCTCTTTTATGTGTGAATCACACAGCCCTCAGTAACCACCTTCACGAACTGGGAGTAACAAATTTTCTTGTAAAAACTCTCTCTACTTTTCTAGAGGGGTTATAGGTCTATTTAAAGTCAATTTCACTGACCCTCGAACTTTCCACGTGAAGTCACCACAACTTCATCTCAAATCAGGAATCTCCGAGGTTCCTGCTGAAATTATCTCAAAATCACAAAGCACCACAGCAGTTTTCTGATTGCAGAGCTCATCGTCATTATGGATCATCCCATAAATTTCTTCGTGCCTTCGCTTCGAATCTCCATTAGCACTTCTCTTCACCGCCGCAATGCTCTTAAACATATCCTTTAATACATGTCGTTGTAATCGTGAAGTAACACCATCAACATTTTTCATTTCTTCCCGAAATCCAATCAAAGAAGCATATATTTGAGAAATTCATTCCTTGTCCATATTTTAATGAGATCTTAAATGAAAACCACTTTTTGCGATTCTCACTAAACTCCAAATTTTGGACCCCAAAAATTTGGCAAACACTGGGAAACAGAGCCACCTTGTATCTGTTCATTTGTACCACCACCAGATCTTATGTTTCATCATTATTTTTATTTGTCAACACGGACTATCAACAACTTTTTTAAAACTCAACAATTCAACATGGAAACCTGCATTATCAACAAACATAGCCAACCCAAAAATGATGCAATGATACCTTGAGGGATTTTTTCCCAATAATATTTCTCTCTTTGGGATGAAATGGAAGAGACAATGTTTTGAAGGAACTTTATCATATCTCAAGGGATGAAGATCAATTATGGTCATTCATTCAAATGAAAAATTATGAATATGAACTATTAAACATAGAATGATAGTATTTTAAGGTTCTCTTCATGGGAAAATTATTTTACTCACCCGCAACGTAATGATATATGGATACTATTCCTGAGTCTAATAAAAAATTACGATTAAAATTTTGATAAGGACGAAGAAAACTTTACAAGGATAGTAAGGAATACTACAGACTATGTACAAAATCCAGTAATCATGATTGTCCATTTATTTGATAGGCTAAATGAAATTCTTTGAACAAAACTAGTCTCGGAAACATTCCCATAATACAAGGACATTATATCACGTCTTATCATGATAAATAAATAATTTTAAATGAATTATGATTTTAAGTAGAAGTAAGGGAAGAGGAGTATGACCGATAAAAAGATAATAAAATATAGAAAAAAATAATTATTTTACCCATATGTGATAATTTTGGAAAGAAAAACTTGTATCCTGGCTTTAAGAGAATGCGAGTTTTCATCATGTGTGGATAGACTGTCCATCTGGATTGTGAATTGATGGTTAATAAAGAAACCTCCAATGTTCATTGTTTCAACTATAAGGATATGTAGAACTACACAAAAGAATTACCCAAGAATCAAGGGAATATAACATAGAGAAATCTAAGGGATCATGGTGAATCTTATGATATTAATACATCCGAAGTAGAATGATTAATGTGATTATGGATTTGGATTCATGAATTTTTTTATAGAATATTTTTTACCAATGATATTTTGTTAATAATAACCATTCAATGTATGGGGATTTTACTAAAATATTTTTATTAAAGAATTTGAAAGAATACGTTGAATAGTAGTGATGGACAATAAATATGACTTGATAAACAATTTTATTTTTGAGAATATTCTTCATATTCTGGGGAAAATTATAATAATTACATTAATATGATTTTAGAAAAAGTAAAAACCACCTACCAGGTGACAACCCATCATATACACCAAGGATATGAGGATTGAGCCCATAACTGAAGGGCGATAAGGGTGATGTGTCTACCATAAGGCTACAAGATGTTTTGGTTCAAATGATAGTGTTTTGAATTTATGTTTTAATGGATGAATAATTATAAAATGGAATAATATTAACTTTATGTGTTAATGTTGAATTTTAGAGATTAATGTATTATATTGGGAGACTTGTGCTAACCATTTTGGTTTTAATGATGTACGAAGGAATTAAGTTTAATTCTTTTAGGGATCAAATGATCATTTAAAAGGGAATATTATTTATTTATAAATAATAAAATTAATCTGGGATATTCATTTATTAGTGTAATAAATGAACTGTAAATTAATCAAATAACTACCAAAGGATGAAATTGTATATATTTTTTTCTTCTATTCTCTATCGTAACGGTAAATGAATCTATCAACACTAGAAAAACTGATCCTGAAACAAAACTTTTATCCTATTAAATTTATATCTGATGAAGAAAAAGACCTTTTAACAAATCACAAATTTATGGGTTTGATGCTCTTAATATTATATTAACCATTACCTTTCTTGTGATCATTGAAGTATATTACTCTTTATTATTATTTATTCTTTTCTTCGTTATCCATATCATCACATCACACCAATGTTATAATCCATAGAAACCTAGTTTTTTTATTCTAGCTGATCTTAGTACTTCTCTTTACCTCTTATAAAGAGAAATTATATTTAATCGTTTTATGATGTTAATTTTTAACAAAGGTTAATCTCATGCTGACAAAAATATAATTTTGAGAGAGTATTTTATTTATGGCGGTAAAATGTAATGCCTAAATATTTTAAAAGAGGAGAATCATGTTTGAATGTGTGTATGACAAAAAAAATATTACAAGAGAATATAACACACATATACTTTACAATAAATTTATTTTTAAATAATAAAAATCTCTTCAATAACATTTTATGCACACAATGTGTGGTTTAAAAAAACATGACGCTCTATTAAAATATTATTTTTTAAGCATGACCGTTATAACCTAGCCTTTATGCTGGAGTGTATGAATAGAGAAACTAAATTATAAAAATTATATTCTTAAAACAAGTATAAATTAAATTAAATGGTTATATATTGAATAAAAATAAAATTTTAATCATTTTAAAGAGAAAGAACTGTTTTGGGAAAACTATATTTTCTAAAATGTGGACTGGTTTCATTTTTTATAGATATTTTGAAATAAATTGTTACCAATTTTTTAAAATTTATTGGAAAAAATAAACAACATTTTTTATATTTACATGTCAAAATTATATTTGTGTCAATTTTAAAGAATTTTTTGAATAGATTAAAATATTTATTAATAGTGAAAAATATTTATTTTAATTGAAAAATTCTTTTTTGTTTAAATTATTATCAAATTTAATGTATATTTTAAAATATTTTTAATGATTAATGTGTTCCAATATATTAATATATATCTATTTTTTCTCATTAAAATCAATTTCATATTTAATTATCAAATAAAAACAATTTAAATCTTTGAATAATTTTCTATGGAAAAAACATTTTTCGATGTGTGTCGTGGTTAAATTTTAAAATCAATTATACAAATTCAACAAATTTAATTATTTAAAATGGATTAAATATTTGTAAATATAATAATTATTATTATATTATATTACCAACTAAATTTATTATCATAATTAATAATGAAAATAGAAAAAATTAATTATGACAGTTAAGGTGCAAATTTGTTTACGGGGGGGGGGGGGGTTAAAATAAAGAGGATAAGAGCAAAAAATAACAAAAATACTTGTATAATCACTATTTGTGTCAATTAATTTACCTTATAAATTAAATGGTAGATTAATGGACCATTTTAATAATTATGAACAATTAAAAACATGATTACACTTTATTCTTTTCAAAAAAACCATGTTGGTCCTGTCCCCCACTAATAAATGTACACCCACTCTCATCATACCTTAAACATTCCAAACTAGTGTGTTTTACCAATTTCAACCCAAATAACTTCATTCACCCTTTCATAACATCCTAGTTTCCTTCAATTTATCCTAAATCCTACCCAGGAAGGCTTTATGTGCAAACCTAAATAAACTTTTTGAATAAGAGGAAATCTTCATAAATGAGCATTTTTTTGCTTATTCTTCCACCTCATTAAAATATTATTAAATCATAATTATATAATAATCATGGTATCTATATTATGATAATATTTAATTATGTTAAGGCCATATTTTATATCCATATCACCTTTCATCAAATGGGAAACAAAATCATAAATCATGTGTTCGACGAACTAGCCTCTCATGAGCTAATGTAAATTGTTTTCCATCACTGCCTCTCATGATTGGATATAATGATGATTTTAACATATTTATAGATTATTTATAAAATTACTATAATTATGGAATTATAATATCACATCAATCTTCTTACCTTACATCCCATTGGAAAACAATAACATTGCTCATTTGTACGGAGGATTACCTCCTTGTGAATCGAGGTTATGTGTTTTTCCCATTTCTATCATACTTGGATTGTAATAAGGATAGATTAAATGAATATATATGATATTTTTTACAAAAATATACCTATTTAAATATGATATCACATATACCTTCTTACATTCCGTTCAATGGGTGATATGACAACGTTACTCAAGTGTACAGAGGACAATCGTCTCACGAAGAGACGTGACTCATTTTTAACTAATGATTTACATGTAGACAAATAAGGAAAAATTTCATTATTATAATTGAGATATAATATTTCATAATGGATCTGGAAAATGTGATATCTTATTTTACTTTATTTCTATCCATCCATAATGAAAAATGGAATCATCATTCTTTCATACATATAAACAATTGTCTTCATGAACGATATAATACATTTTATATCTATAACTTTTATAGATTAGAATAAATACATATAAAATGATTTTATATGATATTTATATCATATTTAAAATTCTATATATGATTTAGCTATTTTAAAATTCAATTTACAAAAAATAATGGGTGAACACTTACATAAAAAATGGATCAATTATCACCTGAAATAATGATTTTATGAATGAATTTTTAATAAAAGGGAGATAAATGACTATAATGAAATAATATTGGTGTTATATATTTTAATATGGTTCTTTAATATATTTATAATAATTCTATATTTATAAATAATGATTTTTGTAATCATATGATGAAGTCCAAAATTAGTTATGACTTTCTTGTATAACATTTACATCTGTGGGACATATGCAATATTCAACACTTTGTTATTTTATATGGGTTATATACAATTGTAATGACCTATATTTTCTATGGTATTATTTTTATAAATTAATTAGGAAAATTATGAAACTGGGTGCTGAGACGGTGTGAGATTCTGAGGTCCTGTGTGCCTAGAACAAGTTGGTGAAAAATGTTAAGCTTTTAATAAATCATTCGAGCAATTTTTAATTTAAAAATGAATAACCTCTAAACAGGTGTCTGAATTTGAAATATAAGGAGAATATTTCATTAATAATAGAAAATTTTCCTTATGAAGGGCCTAATATCATCTGGTATAGGCCAGATTAAAATGTTATTTTTTGGACGTATTAGTAATAAAAAATTTATCAAAAATATTTTTACTACAATGCTACAAGGGTTTCTTTTTTTAAATGAACTTTGTCAAAGAAATATGGGTTATTATCATAACCCTATAATTCTTCTATTAATATAAAAAGTACCTCTCACTGTTGAACAATATTGATTCTAGCATCAGTGATGACTAATCGGAGATCGGATATTGGATCGAAGATCTATAGATCGATGATTGAAGACGACATAACATTTCCATTAGTAAATGACCTATACAAACTCTTGATTGGGTATTTTTTCTTTGTGATTTGTTCCCAGGTTTTATATTTGATGACAAACATAGACCAAGCCATGTGATTTATGATCTATTGTTTGATCGCTTCCAGGATGAGAGTTATCTTCTGGGGATTAAATGAGGGGTTATATCTATTTGATTTCTTCATTCTTCGTGATCCCTCTAACACGTAATAATCAAGGCTGAAATGAACCAAGTCAATTATATGACCTTCAGATTCTTTGGTGTTTATAATTTTACCATGTTCTTCACATTCATTCTGTTATTAATGTTTATATAAGAAGATTTATTATTACATCTTTGATTCATGGCTCAAGAACCAGAGACCAAAGATCTGACACCCTCCACAACACTGTCGAGGCTTGATTGTGGAGGCACAACACATTTCTGTATCGGAAAAACATGAGGGTAGGGTAGTGGGCCATCAATGGGGTTGAATTAGGATTTTGTCCATTAGGTTCATTTTAGGGGGAGTGCTAGGGCGAGTCCACCATTGGGATGGCAAACATAGGCGGCCTGTGATAGGTGTTTTCATCTAGGACCGGGGTGCCACAATAGGAGTATGTCGCATTGACCGCATTCGTGGTGGCAAGGTGAGACGCATTTCATAGCCATATTAGTGGAACCCATCATAGAACAGCCATGGGAAAATCAGGCCAGCCTCATGGAATGCTGGTCAACACCGTGTCAGCATAGAGGCATGCGGTCAAGTTAAAAAGTATGTAGAATACTGAACCGGTCTACATGTGGTGCACTGGATAAGAGGAGTTGGACTACTCGATAGGCCTAATGGGCCGGATCCAACTACCCAGTGGGATGGGCAGGTTTGGTCCGGACTGGATCTGACTGGGTTGGGTCCCGTTATTTGGACCAGGTCGAGTCGAATAGTGGGTCGGGTTGGGTCAGTGGGTTTGATCAGACCTAGACTAGACATGGGTTGGACCCTATTAGTAAAAATATCATAAATTTCAAAACATGTGTCCAATGGATGAGATGTCATTATCGTTGAGACCCTAGAGAAGAGAAATTATTTTTTAGGAACATTAGGTGAGTTATTGTGGAATACGTATTACCACCTATTATCTTGAGTCATAGGTTCATCCGGAACAAGCTCACTGAGAGCATAATTCTATGGCCAAATGTAGTACTGAGACTATGATATTGATACTATGATCATGATATTGTGATCTTGATACTATATGACTCACTGAATATGTGACTTAGGGGATGCATGAATTATCTACACTCTGTGTTTTATAGAAATTCCATATGTTATCGACTCTATGTGTGTTATCCAGACAATGTTTGTTATCAAAAACCCATATGTTATCGACACTCAGTGAGTTATCAGAACATCATGTGTTTTCGACACTATGTGTAGTACAGATATTGGGTGTTCTGTGGACTACGTATAATAATCCAGCCTCTCATTCTATAGACTTATACCTATGTGAGCTCACTATACATCGTGTATTTCCTTTGTTGTATAATGTGTATTTCATTATGGTATACTTTTTTTTATTTATTTTTCAAGATATTCAAGTATTTATTAGTGGTATTCCTTTGTGGTTTTATGGTGTCCTACAGAGTATTGTTTTACTCCCCCCCTATACCGGATTTCCCAAAAAAGTAATGTCTTAGGTAGAAAATCGAAACATTGATGGAGTTCTAGGTTGACCCGAACTAGGTTGTTTATAGATTGACAGTACAAATGAGGAGATATCCTACGGCTTCAAACAATTGTGTATACCTACCCTTTGCGTATGGTTTTCTGTGGACGAGTTTCTGGAACTTATGTAATTACTTTTGTAGACCCTTTCTATTGTTGTCTTATGTTCTATAACTCTTAATTTTCTATTTTCATAACATCATACTCATTTGCTTGTATCTTAGTGTATTCATGCATTTTCAATAGTGTTTTTACCTTTCAGCTCTAAGGGATTTATGATTGTGTGCATGTGAATAAGTACTTGGTAAAATTCATCCCATTTTTTGGATATGCCTAATCAGTGCTAGGCGACATCCCCTAGCCAATAGAAGGTTGTCTTGGGGATGTCACAACATGTGCCATTCTTGGAAGGGTTGAGATAGAGTGTTATTAGAGGGGTCTTTTAAACATAAGGACCAAGAGACTATGAGGTTAGTTTGGGGAAACAATGTTAAGTGTTTGGAGTATGGATTTTTGGCCAGGGAAAAAAGTGTTGGTGTGGCGGCCAACGTATCTATACAACTGGACTCTAGAAACCTACTTTTCGACTCAATTCATGAAAAAATTGGTTTTAGGGAATTTAAATGTTCCTAGATTATATAGTATTTGTGTGTGTTATCATGTCTTTCTTGAGTCAGCTCATCTAGTATACTCTATTGCCTGTGGAACATCCTGGCATGTTTCTGGATTGCTCTCCATAGATAGCTAGATAGGATTATGTTGCATGATAATGAGGATAATCCTCCTAGTGATAAGGTTTCATTATATGGTCACGTTATAGAGATGAAACCCCATGGTGGTTTTCTTGTTGTAGTTCCTCCGGAAGAGCATCTTTTATTACTAGCACTACCATACGGGAATCCTTACGAACTGGATGAATTTCATGAGTTCCAAAGGTTGTGACCTCCAATGATTTTGGATGAGATAGACCCCCAGGTAGCAGAGGATTGGCTGCAGTAGGTACTCTTGTCTTCCATCTTGTGAAGAAACCCACCAATTAGAAGACAATCATAGCCACAAGTCTTCTGCAGGGATCAATGGGGTGATGGTGGTGATTGGTGACCTAAAAAATGATGATGTGCCTCACTCTTGGGAAGAATTAGAGAAACACTTCAGATAGTATTTATTTCCTTCTACATTATGATCAGGTCACATATAAGTGCTCCGGCATCTGTAGTATGGAAGAAAAACTAGGGTGTAGTAGTTGGTGAGATATACTGACCATTCTCCCTAATCCACTGACACGGTATGTGAATTGTTCTATAGGGACAATACCTATGAGAAGGGATTATGCTGGGAGAGCAGGGCTACCATGATATCCCATAGAATTCCTATATATACTGGGGTGTTGGAGTGAGTTATGCTAGTGAAAAACATTCTGACAGAGGTGACACCAGTAATTTGAGCTACCTGCTAGCAACAACTAGAAAATTCATCAGTAGTATGTAGTCAATTATAGTTTTAGGGACCCTAATAAATCATTCACTCTAGGGGAAGACACAAGGAGATTAGATTAGTGGTGTGGGGCTCCCAGGGAAGATAGTGTCAGTAGAATGACAAGGTATGTTACTCATGCGACAGTTAAGAATATCTGGCATAAGATTTTCCAACACGCCATATAGAAAATCAAGATACGGTCGAGGGAGCACTAAGACATAAAAGGAATACTGCGTTGGGTGGTAAATAGTGAACAGTATGTGGTAGAGGATAAGGAATGGTATAAGTAGGTGGGAAATGGTTTGACTTATCACTACCCCACCCTTAGTTGGTCCACCATGGGCTATGAGAGTTGGTGGATAGAGACAAGGCCAACATCTTATGATGGAGTCTTAAAAACTCGAGAATCCCTAGATTATTGTAGGAATTATCAGTTTCTTTTCAACAATTTATATAGTTTTTAAATACATATGTTCCACTCATTATTTTCATTCCATGAACATTGATTGAGACTCAGAGATTCTAGTAGAACATTTGACTTGATCCATTTGCTTAGAGACTCCAAGAAGAGGATATTCGATTATCACCCATATGTGTCGAAAGTGTGAGATTACTATTGGAGGTGAGAGTTTTGGGTTGGATATATTTGTATTGGCATCGAGGACTTATGACATCATTCTCAGTATAAACATGTTATCTATAGTCCTTGTTTAGATTGACTATTTTTGGAATAGAGTGCAATGTGTCATCAGTGATGGGAACTTATTTTCTTTTGTTAGTGAAATGTTATCCCATGCAGCATAGGATGGTCCTACTCATATGAAGGTGTAACTGATTACTCATTAGTTGGCATGTCCCACCCTCAATATAGTAGATGATAGGAGTCCTTAGATTCCTATTGTGGTGGTAGAGTATATGAACATATTGTTTCATGATCTCCCCAGATAACCTTCCTGCAAGGAGAAAGATTAATTCATTGATATATACCCTAGGAATAAACTGATATCTACCCTTGCATATCAGATGGATCCCATAGAGCTTCATGATTTGAGGGTATAGTTAGAGGACCTACTGTGTGAGGGATTTGTGAGGACTAGTTTTTCACCTTGGGAAGCCCCCGATTTTGTTTTCCAAGTAGGAAGATGGGATCTTGATGTTATATTTGGACTCATGGTGCCTAAATCAGGTGACTGGTGAGAACAATTATCCACTATCGAGGATAGAATACCACATTAATCAACTGATGGGAGTGTGGTGGATCTCGATGATTGACCTTAGATAAGGCTATCACCATCTTTTTGTACTGAGTGGAGATGTACCAAAAGTAGACATCATATGTTTGTATGAACACTATGAGTACTTGGGGATTTCTTTTGGATTGAAAAATGCACTATAAGTGTTCATCAGACTCAGGAGAAATATATTTCAGACTTACATAGAGCAATTTGTGGTGCTCTTCATTGATGACATCTTGGTATAGTTGTCGTCTAAGAAGGATCGCAGAATACATCTGTGGATGGTCCTACAAATACTCTATGAACACCAAATTTATGAGAAGAAATTGAAGTGTTTGTTTTGGATTATTGATGTCCAATTTCTAGGAAACATCATTTCAGAGGATGGATTTGCAGTGGATCTGGTGATGATTGAGGTGTTTTTTTCTTGGGATCCACCCAAGAGGGTTATTGAGGTGCAAAGTTTCATGGTTTTGGATGGGTACTATCATAGGTTTTTACCTGACATATCTAGAGTATCATAACCCTTGTTGTAATTGACATTGAATGGTAAGCCCTTCATGTAGATAGAGATGTTCCAATAGTGATCTCAATAGCTGAGGTAGAGGTTGATGAGTTCTCCCATCATGAGACTACCAGAGGAGGGAATTAGTTATGTAGTGTTAAGTGATTCATCATGGGACTGGATTGGTTGTGTAATAATACCTGGGAAATAGGTTATTACATATTAGTCATGAAAGTTGACACAACATGAGTAGAACTATCAGACTCCTGATCTTGATCTAGCAGCAACAGTATTCGCATTGAATATGTGGCGATAATAATTGATGGGTGAGTGATTTATTGTCTAATTTGAGCACAAGAGTCTCATGTTAATATTCTCTTAGAAATATTTGAAAATGAGATAGAGACGATGGATATAGTTCCTCCCAGAATATGTCTTCGAGATTTTCTATACTCATAGGAAGTGGAACATAGTGGCATATGCTCTCTATAGGAGTTCTAGCTTGTAGATTCTAATTAAGGCGTCAGAGAAGTTAGCATTGTTATAGATATCCTTTAGGGATAGAGAGGAAAAATCATACCTCTAGATGATGTTTTCATCCCTCTACTCTTATGGTGAGTCAGGAAAGCACAACTATGTGATAATGACCATGAGACTTGACGTTCTCAATTTTCCACAGGGCATGCACTTGATGAATATTTGATAGGTGGGGATCACATAATTATTTTTCAGATGACGCATAGTAGTACCAGTGGAAATGTGGGAGGAGGTTCAGGGGGAGTTCCACACATCCCCTTTGGTAGTACATCTGAGTGTGGTGAATATGTATCAACACTTCCAACCTTAGTTCTGGTGGTTGGGGATGAATAATCTAGTGGAAAAGTTCATTTCATGATGCCACACATTATAAAAAGTGATGGCTGAGTGCCTGGTTCTAGAAGGATTCTACCGAACTCATGAGTATCTATTGTAGAAGTGGGATGGGATATTGAGAGACTCTGTGATGTGTTTACCATTAATGTCCATGGAACATGATACTATCTGGGGGAATATTGAATGACTCGCCAATTCAGACCACTTCTTACCTATCTGAGAGTAGAGTTCAGTAGAGAGATTCAGATGCCTCTACGTATAGGGCATGGTTCTCCATCTCAGTGTTCCATCAATGATTGATTCATATTGTGATGATCACATCACATTCCTATTTTGGAAGATATTGTATGAGGCATTTGTGACTATGTTATGATTTTGAATGAAATTTCATCCACATATAGATGGTTAGATGGAGTAAACAATTCAGGAACTAGAGGAAATGATATGGGCCAACATTTTGGAATTCGGTCTTAAATAGGAGTATATGGAGTATGCATAAATCAAAAACCACCACTCCATCATTGATGTGATGCCATTCTAGGCCTTGTATTGGATACCTTTCATGTAACCAATTTTTTGGACTAACCTTGGAGAGTTAGGACTCATGGGACAATAGTTAGTGCAAGCTACCATAGAGAAGGTGTAGATCATTCAATAGAGGATGAGGATGACAGAGTTCCAGAAGAAGTGGTATGATGATAACAGATGGAGGCCTCTGGTGTTTGAGGAGGAAGACCATGTGTTTATTTGGGTCTATCCTCGACAAGTATTACAGTGATTTGGAAGGGTTTAAAGGTTACCTATGAAATATATCATAACATTTCTAATTCTTCATAGAGGTCGCGAAGTGGTGTGCCTCCTAAATCTACACCCTCAGTTTCAATAGGTGCATGAAATCTTCTATGTGTCGTAGCTATGGAGGTACGTGTGTGATCCATCCTACATCACTGACTGGGGTGAGATGTAAATTTACGATGGAGTGACATTTTTATAGTAGACAATGGAGATATATGATAGATAGAAAATGACCTTTTTGGGGTAGTCGATTCCTCCAGTGAACGTTTGGTGGAAGCAATAGAATCTCTATGAAAGCACCAGATAGTGGGATGATCAAATTTTTTATCAGTACACTCATATTTTTGTTGATTATCCCATGTATTATCTTGTAGCGATGTAAAGGCCTAATGTGAGGAGAGTATAATGACTCTGATTTTATATAGATTTACTTGTATAATTTATTTGGTAAAATAATGAGACCAAGCGATGAGACGATGTGTGATTTCAAGGCCTGGTGTGCCTGGAACAGTTCATTAAAAAATGATAAGCATTTAATAAAGCACATGGGTAGTTTTTTTTTAATTTGAATAATTTATAAATGGGTTCCCAAATCATAAATCTAAGAGAACCCTTTCCTTCAGTACAAAAAATTTACCACAGGTTGGTCCTAACAATGTATGGAGTAGGCTAGATGAAAAACATAATATTTGGACATATATTTAATAAAATACTGAATAAAAATAAAATATTACAATAGTGAAAGGGTTTTGTTTTTTTAAATGTTTTTTCTGAGAGAGTTCATGGTTATAATCCTAACCCTATAATTAATTTGGTATGTGTAGAAGGATATATGACCAATGAACACTATTGGATTGAGAATCCGTGATGACCGATCAGAGATAGGTTATTAGATAAAAGATTGACAGATTGATGAATAGAAACAATGCAGAATTGTCTTTCATTAATGACTGATACAAACAATAGGTAGGGTGTTGATTAATTTGGATTCATTCCTCATTTTTAAATTCTACAATGAATGCAAAACAACCCACAAATTGGTTGGTCCACTATTTGATCTCTTGTGGGATTAGAGTTATCTTATAATGATTAAATGGGGGTCAGATCTGTGTGATTGATTCATTCTTTGTGATCCCAATAACAAAGAAAATTGAGGATGACATGAACAAAGAACAAGATGCATCCTTCAAGTGGGGTTTTTCCTCTCCTTTTCCCCCAATTCATTACATTCTATATATTATTTATAATTGAACAAGAAGATTGATTGTTTCACCATGTATTCGTGGAGAAACAACCAAATATTTAATATCCAACACCTCCAAAACAAAAAAGAGGCGTGCATGTGTAGGCAAAATAGTTTTCGTTCTATACAGAGAATGAGAGGAGGAAGACGGGCTATCGGCATAGTAGCTAGTAGTAGTGTCCCGATTGGGTCATTCCAGGCATAGCGTGAGGATGAGGCCTGTGGAGGCAGACTATGATAGGAGGCCATAATATTGACTACCAACATAGTGGTGAGCCAGGATGTGGATTAGTTCCATGCTAGAGGAACCCGCATTGGAGAGGATATGGGGCAGGTGGTGTGGCTGGCCGACCATGTAGAATGAAGCTCAGCATAGAGTCAACGCGGAGGAACGTGGTCATGGTAGACTGAAGTAAAATTTCCCAAATGAAGTGGGATAGACCAGAGGTGCTGGGCTACTCTAACAGGCCAATGGACTAGACACGGTGGCACAATGGGTCACACCGGACTGTACCAAGTCGACTCGGGTCTAGAGGGTCAGATCCGACCTGCACTAGAGCTGGGATGGACCTTTTTAGTAAAATAGTTGTAACATTCAAACCATGTATCAGTTTTACATCATGTTTTAAAAATTGGGACCCTTAAGATGATACAATAATTCTATAGTACTCTATGTGAGTTTTTGAAAAAGATAACTTATTACCTATTGGCTTTAGTAATAGGTTCTTTTAGAACAAGCACACTACAAGCATAATCTTGAGGCTGACTATTGTCTGCAGACTGTGATCTTGACACTATTCGACTTGATGAATACGTGAATTGGGGGTTGCATTACATGTTGACACTTCGTGTGTTATTACCACTCCATGTGTTATTGACACTCTATGTGTTATCGATACACGGTGTTTTCTGTACACTTCTTATGTTATCAACACTCTCTATGTTATCGATACTCTATTTATTATCGACAATCCGCATGTTATCCACACTACGTGTGTTATTGATATTGGTCTATATATGATAATCCTACCTTTCATGTTATAGACATATACTAATGTGAGATAACTATTCTTCATGTGTTTCCTTTGTGGTATAGCATTTATTTATTTGTGGTATACATCTTGTATTTTTTTGTTATGTACATTGTGTATTTCATAGTCTAATTTCTTTTTGGTTTAGGGGTATTCTACAGAGTATTTTTTTAGTCACACATACATGATATTTTCCTTCACAAGTCATGTCTTGTGTAGACGGTCGACACTTTGACATAGTTTCTTGGTAAAACAGGGAAAGGAGGTTATTAGAGTGATCAGACAGATGAGGTGTGCTCTTAGGTAATCAGGAATCTATCATACACCTACACATTAGGTAGGGTTTTTTGAAAATTAGTTTTATTAACACGGGTATATAATTTTGTAGGATCTCTCTTAGGTGGGATCATATTTTAGCCCTATTTAACTTCTAGTTTCATACTATTGTACTTTTTGATTGGTATCATAGTGTTTTCCTGCATTCCCTACTCAGTGTTTTTACATTTTATCTCTTTAGGAATAGAGATTGTGTGCATGTGTAAATTTACATAGAAAAGGCATCCCATTTGTGGTATATTCCTACATGGTTGTAGATTCCATCCCCATCTTATTTGGGGAGCGCATGGGGTAGTCATGGTGCAGGACCCTCTGGGATAGGTAATTTCAATTACCCATTTTGATATGTTATATCATTAATTCCTTTATATTCATGGAATTAAATTTTTTATTTGATGTTATTTCATTTGTAGGGATTATTATTCAAAAATTACCAATGTGGTAATGACTTATTTTAATGTCTCGTCGTTTATCATGATTTTTTATGATTAAATTACAAATGATTAAATTTCATGACCTATCACCTAAGAAAATAATGAATTTTATTATCTTATGAATTTTTATTAACATTTTAAGTAAAAATACAACTTTCATTTATTTGGTATTGAAAATTATTGAGAAAATATTTTTTATGGAAACAAAAATTTATTTTTTTATTCAGTCAAAAATACTTTTTCATCAAAAACTATGTTTTCTAAAAATATTTTCTGAAATATTTATAAAATTCTAAACATGATTTATGAAGTAATTTTTACCCATGTATGACTTTTTAAAAAATATTTTGAATGTAATATTATTTTATTTTTTTAAACAATGCATGTTTTTATTTTACGATAAATGTGAAAGGAATCTTTGTTTTAATGTATATGACATGAACATAATTTCACACCACCATGAAAAATTAACGTTTCAATGATTAATTTATGATTTTAAATAGTCATTTTAAAAGAAATTCATTTTTAAAATATTTTTGGAACCTTTAGTTTTAAAAACATTATCAAAGTCAAATGTTTATTTTCATCAAGAATGTTTTTAATGGAATTATTATGGTATTTGAATTCATAAATGAAATTAAACCATTATTGTACTTATGATCCATTAAGGATATATTTTATTAATGTCATAATTATTCTTTATTTGGGTGGTTTAAGATCAATTTGACCAAGGATGTATAAATTTATTAATATTAAATATATTACTCTGGATGATTTATGATTATATTTATTGATTGGGGTTTGTATTAACATTTTATATGTTTGTTTTTAAATACGAATGTTTATGTTGATTACATATCACCCCTTTCATATGAAGAATGAATTCTATTTTTTATGTGAATTGTGAGTCCCGATTATAGATAGACCCTCGATATATTGATATTTCTAATGAAAAAAATAATTTGATCAAATTAAATGGGGTTTTCCATATTTTAATGTTGTAATATGATTCTTGATAATATGTTATTAATGTACATCATTATGCATTACCTCATTATGAGATTAGTTATTGATTTCTATGTGGTTATTTGATTAGTTAGAATATTCATTGGGACGATTCAAACTAATTTGATTATCTGTATGGATTTATTTGACCATCATTTATTCTAATCATTTTATTCAAAATTCATTGTTTAAATTAAAAGTCTTTCATATATTTTTGTTTTCCACATTTGTTTCTTATTTATTTACAATAGCTTAGTCTATACACATACCCTTAATGAATATCTATGCTTACCCCCTTCTGATGTTATATTCTCTCAAGGATACCAACAAGTGTTTTGTGGTCGATGTGTATATATTTCATAAGGAGAAAATGGATGTCCCAAATAAAAAACTTCTTGTATTTTATTTTTATAAATATTAATGTGAATTTCATGTATATATTTATTTTAGAAATAATACTAAATTGTTTTGTGATTTGTGATGCAATTGCTTATAACTGATGTTATTGTAATAAAGTAGACAATGAATATGAGTTATTGGAGTCACATTATTTACAACTCATGAAAAATGTCAACAAATACAAAACTTTTTTCAATATGTACTGAAAGAAAGGAATAAGAACAACGACTCAAAAATAGCTCCAATATAATGATAGAAATTTCCAACTCAATCCCCAAAGTCTTCCCAGAAGCATAAAAAATAATTAATATAAGTAGGTAGAGAATACAGGTATACGTTTTAGATACATATCCTCAGTATCAATTTCACATGTAAAAATAGAATACAAATTCATTAGAGATAATCTCTAGAACCAATAAGTACATGTGCATACCAACTAACCAAGAAAAATCTCATTATGTCCCACTCTCCAAATCACACATCCAAAATTATAACAAAGTATCATAAAATTAATAAAGAACCTTGTTTCCACTTCACCTCTAATTTTACACTCTCATTATCCAATTTTGAACTTCCAACACTCCCATCCATTCCATGAATACCACAATCATGTGACATCTCATACCATCCATCTCTAATGTAGATCAGGACGCATCCCCACATACCCCACCCTTGAATGTTTTAAAATATCTTATTAAAATATTTTATCATCACATCATGTCTCTGTCCAAGACACATGGGTCATCACTGAACGTATCCCTTAATGACATCTAATACATCACTGTTGATGGATGAGCGGGGAAGAGGCCAGAAGCCAACCTTCCATATCACCACCACCCAGAATGTTGGGGAAAACACTCAAAATGTAGAGACCCGAAACTTGACGTACATTGACATTACATTACATTTGAGGAATACTTAGTACATAACAAAAACACACACACAAGGATCGTAATAGTTTAGTGTCTTTGGAAACATGGAATATAATCTTCTAATCGTGGTGAAAGATCTTCAAAATCTCCCATAAAGATCTTCCTTTTTTTACCTAAAACCTTTATTTATATCCTGGGGAAAATAAAACATAAAAGGGTGAGCTCAAATGCTCAGTAAGGGTAAACAAAAGAAATATCAATCACATCATATACAAAAGCACATAACTTTTGGAAATCTTAACCTGCAAAAGAAATCATAATTTCATAACATGGGGTAAATCATGGCAGTGAAATGTAATCACAATAATCATAACTTAAAACATGAAACTTTGTGGCATTCACACATAATCATTGAGAATCATTTCTTGTTAGTCAAGACTCATTGCCAAGACTATCTTAGTGGACAAAGTCCCTTTCTGAATCGAGTAACCCTCGTTTCAGTCCTGTTTCACTGAACCGGTATAACCTACCGTTCCAGCCCGGTCTATCTCATGAGATATAAAATCTTTACCCAATGCATTGGAGGGAGATATAGGTCCCACCATTCTTATAATGAATCCTTTCTTATGTGTGCCACATAATCATAAACCAAACATCATAGCGTAACCCATGTAATAAAAATGGGATTCATAAACAACATGACATCATAAAACAATTCATATAAGATAAAGCAATTCATAAAAATATTTCCATCACAACATAATCAAATCAATTTAATAATAGGGATAAAAATAGAACCCTTTTATTATCTTAGATGGAAAATAATTTTGATAAAACACTTGAACTCCATTCTTGAGGAAAATATCCTTTCTACTTCAAAAACACTTTTCCTTTCTTAACATGTCATACAATTTTAAACTAAAAGAACTTGATTAAAAAGAAACTTTAAAACTTGTAAAGGAGGCTTCTTGGAAATAATGTTTTAAAAATCCATTCATGCCGTATAAGTTAAAAAAACATTCTTCGTACTTTTGTCGGAAAAGTCAAAAAGTACCTCATACGAAAAACGACAAAAGATTCCTTTCATACATATTACTAAAAACTCGCCGAAGGGTAAAAATGGATTTAAAAAATTGTAGGTGGATGGAAATAATATTACATATTGATGAAACATGGATGTGGATGATAAAATACACCCCAGTAAATACTTATGAATATACAATCTCGGATAAAAATGAGATTGTGATATTTCCCTTACCTTAGGTCCGAATTGTTTATAAGTGTCCGAACCTCCTGTATAATGATTTAAATCATGTTATTTACTTATTCCATAATCTTATTCATTGTTATTATATCATATATGGTCCACTTATGACTTTATATTACCCGTTCTTTTGTAAATTCATGTTAAAGTAGCGTTTTGGGTAAAATCGCCTCATTTGTCGTTCGTGTTTTTAACTTGTAATTATTCATATGATTACTTAGATCATTATTAATTAATTACAGAATATAAAACATGACTTATATATATATATATTCATAATATATAATAAATCAGTAAATGGAAAGAAATACACTGTTCATGGAGACGGTAGTCCGTACGTACGCATGAACGCTGTTTTCGTTTCCTTATTGAATTGAATGGAATTAAGTAGATGACATACATATAAATAATTCCAGTATCATTATTATGTCATATATTTCATTAGAACTTATTATATATACTTTATAATCATTCATGAATGGTTAATCATTGAGAATGAATCTCATCGTGTCGTGGAGACGGTAGTCCGTACGTACGCACGAGCGATGATATCGTTCCCATGGTCGTGAAATTGTGTTGAAGTGTATTTATACTATTTCAGTATCAATATCACTTTATAATAATCATATATATTTACTCATTAAACCATTATACCCATCCAATTAAGGTGGTGGCGGAAAATAGATTACACCACGGCGTGGAGACGGTATTCCGTACGTACGCACGCGTGGTGATTTCCTTTTTCCGTAGGATGGATAGAAGGTTAATTAGAGTTGTTTCATATTTATAATAACATATCAGTATGAAATTAATACTGATGTTATTAATTTATCATGAAACAACAAAATAAGAAGAAGTTGAAGAAGAAAGAAATTGAAAAGATCGGTAATAAATATTACCTCTTCTTTGAAACGCCTCTTTGAATCCTTCACATAGGGAACTAAGATTGGTCTTTGAAGAAGACCAGAACCTCTAGGATTATTCTAGGGAAGTGGAGAAGGGATTTGGGCAGAGGTTGGCCGAGCTTGAGTGCTCAAATTGGTGTGAGTAGGAGGGGGAGGAGGTGTCCTTTTATAAGGGAGGAGAGGGGCACCTTAGGAATATCTCAAAATATTATTTTATATTAAAGTCAAAATCGGTTTATAATGGTTCCAAAGGGTCTTATTTCGAAGCTAAAGTGGGTATGGGACGAAATTCTATCATCCAATAGGATTTAGACAAGTTTAGGGTATTATTGTAACCTTATCAATTAGATTTAACTCTAAGTTAAATAATTTAACGTTTACCGTGTCTTTTTGTTTTCTTTCCCTATATGGTTAATACACTTACTATAACATGCCAAACGAACCCCAAATTGTTTATTATTAATACATATATCTTTATCTAAGTCATTTGGCCGAACCTTAGATTTTTAGGAATAAAATAACAATTAATAATATAATATTTTATTTAAAAACTATTTTGTGTCAATTTTGACACTATTTGATATATGATTTTTTTGAAAGTCATAACAGAAATATATGTTAGAACCAAGTTGATTACATCAACACTAATATATCATAGTAACCTAGAAAATTATTGTAATTCATAAAAAGTCTCAAATTACATTTATTTTTGTGTTTATAACATCAATTATGTCAATATTTCATAAATAAGATAATTAATGCATCATCTTTGTGTCATAAATAAATTAACTTATTTGATGTCTAAAAATTACAAATAAAATACAATTCTCTAGGAAATCTTTTTAGATTTCTAATGAATATTTAAAATCGAATTTATCTCATGTAAAACCCTATATAAAAAATGTTTTAGTAAATATACTTTGATTTTAACTCTTTTAACTCTTCTTTGAATTAAATAATAATAAATGTCCTAATCTAATCCATGTGGGCCTAAATGATAATCATTTACACTTAAGGTGGTTTTTGGTCGAGATACACTTGTCCAATAGAATTAGGACATGTGTTAGGGTAATATTAATATCATTCTTACCCTTAATTACCCTATTTACTTTTAACCGTGATAAATAAAAGTAAAAAGTTACTATTCACCAAAAATTATTTTCATCTCATTGAACCACATTTTACTTACTTACATCAACCGTGTCTCTCGGATTTTTTAAATTCCATTCACAGAAGCGGTTATATTTAGTTTTATGAAAAATTCAGTTTTTTTTAACTACCACTTAGTAGTTTCACTATTCATCAAAAATTGATGTTTTTCCGAACAATGCCAAAATTTCATCCTAAGCTATATTTCATATTCCGAATTCAAAAATGAAGTCTATTTTACCAAATTCATAACATAGAAGTTGCATTAATTAATTTTATAATTAAATCCCACTGTTAAAACAAATAGCGTGTTTTTAAGAAACAATATCTATCAAAAGATTGACATTTGATTATGTCTGGTTTAAATGTGAAATTACATTCAATGACCAACATTGTATTAAATTGTAAAAATATATTCTAAATATACTTTAAAACCACTCAAATTAATAATTTATCACTATTAATTATTTCGATTAAAAAAGTTATTTTTAATTATAATTTAGTAATTTTCACTATTCATCAGAATATGAATGTTATCCGAAAAGTAACAAAATTTCACCTTAGGCTAAATTCGATACTACGAATCCAAAAATGAAGTCCATTTTGAGAGATAAAATTTATAAAATTTAAAAAGTGGTTATTACTATTCATAACGGCTAGTTTTAATAATATTTTAATAGCATATCGTTGTTTCGTGAAACTCAGTATTGCGTACTACACATGCTATCGAGGAAGGTTGTGATTGTGTGTAATGCAAGGCAAGTCAAAGATGTGTGTTGTGCAAGCTCCTTTTGGTGTAGCGTACAACACAAGACATTAATAAAATTAAAAAGAATATTTTTCATAAAATCTCGAGCTGTTACATTCTACCCCCCTTAAAATGAATTTCGCCCTCGAAATTCGTCGGGGTTATAAATGGTTTACTATTCGAAAGTTTCTTTAATAGAAACCCACATCATAAAAAGGAATATCAAAACCAATCTTTAAAAACAAAAGTATGAAACGTAATGGTTACCCAAATAAACTAATCACTGGGTTTCCACATAGGTGAAAATATGGATATGGAAGAGAAATCTAACCATCATGTTCTGATGGAGAGTGGTAGAGAACATGGCTATGGAAAATCCAGCAATCACAAAGCCATAAATTTGTGATGATCTAAGGTACCATCTGATTCATCAGATATAAGATCACTAGGACAACATTTTTGGTTTTCAAGATCGTTTCCCTAAAGTTAAAGAATTTGAATTAGAATAAATACTTACTTTATTTTGGTACAATCTCACTATTGTTCATGCCTTTAACAATTTCCACTTCATCACTTAAATAAATGAAGTTTAATTTGTTATTGGTGAAGTGTTAGCAGATCATGTGATAGAATGACAGTTCATTCCATCTGTCTCAAACAAAAGGATAGCAAAATTATATACATAAGTCGATCTATAGTGAGATTAATCATATATGGTTCCTAAAATGGACTTTATACTTCATATATCATACTGCTTAATATAATAAAACTAGTTTCTAATAAACAGGGACTTCCTGTAGGCCAGTGGTAGGCGATAAAGGCCAGTCGCACTTCGGTTGTGGGTTCGATTCCCACAGCCTTGTCCGAAGTTATGGGTTGTCGCCCGTCCTGCAGGTTGTCCTTTTTCTAAAACTATATTACTATAAAATTCCATCAATAATATCGAGAAAACTTCTATCCTTAAACAATACTAACATATGTCCAACATAATCCATTCCAATCTTTAGGCTTATCCATAATACTGCAGTCCACTATCATAACATAGTGAAAATGATTACCAGAGATTTAACACAATCGTCGATCCCCATATATCATATGTTTTGTTGGTCACATTCCAAACATTCAAAGTCCTTAATAATGTATTCTCTTGAATACCCATTGAACCATAGTGAAAACATGAATGCAGTAAAAAGCTAACACTTTTCACATACCAAAATCCTCAAAATTCTATATACTCAAACCATGATATCACTTAGTCCTTATATCAATCATGAGCTCATGAATACTGTCAAACATTTCATTTTCTCCTTATCCCTTCATTATGCGCATATCATCTACATTCCAAAAATAACTGAATAAACTTTCATGGATACTTGTACCATTAATCATACACTTTCAAAACTCAAGGAAGGACAACAGTGTAACAATCCTTAGATATCTCTTTATTCCATAGTACCATGAGATTACATATACAACATTACACATGATAAACATGTCATCATTCCACTACATTCTTAAACCATTGACCGAGCTTCAACAATTCTTTCAACTCACATATCATTTGTAGTCTCTTCATCATCATCAACATAAATACTACCCATACGACCATACTGATTCTCTTCATGAGACTTTCCCTTAGGGAATTGGTTTGCATAATGCCCGTACATTCCATATTTAAAACATTTAACCATTGTTGATGTCGTAGCAATACCATTATCTTCATCCCTGGTGTTAACTGAACCTTTTCCTTTGCACTTACTGGCTTTGTGTCCTTCTTTTCCACACCCAAAGCATCTTCCAGTTCCCTTGAAACATTCTCCTTGATGCCTCTTCCCACATGATTTACATAGGGGAAATTGAACTTTCTTTCCTCTATGATCATCATGAAACTCCATCTTTCTCTTATTAGCCGAGTCAGGAAACTTACCAAATTTTACTTTGTTGATCATATTATGAGATTTCTGATTCGGCATAATAATGTTGTTTGGACTTCCAAATCCCATTTCATTTGGTTGCTCATGAATAATAGCATTCCATTGTCCATCATATCCTCCATTATCGTGAATCATCTTGTTTCCAGCAATTTTCTAAAACCCAAAAAGAATAGTGTGAGAGACAAAAATCATGCTAGGGAAAACCACATAATAAAGAGGGAGTACCTTCAATATCTAACATCTTAGGTTTAATTCTATGATCGTTAGCATAGTTCTAGTACTATAACCTATACGTATACTTATCCTTAGGGACATCCCTAGACATACCATAGAAATATCTCTAGGGATCTCACTAACGTTTTCGCATCCTAGTTTCCAAAGGTTGACTAAAACTTTCCTCTGATACCAACTGTAGAGACCCAAAACTTGACGTACATTGACATTACATTACATTTGCGGAATACTTAGTACACAACAAAAACACACACACAAGGATCGTAATAGTTTAGTGTCTTTGGAAACTTGGAATATAATCTTCTAATCGTGGTGAAAGATCTTCAAAATCTCCCATAAAGATCTTCCTTTTTTTACCTAAAACCTTTCTTTATATCCTGGGGAAAAGAAAACATAAAAGGGTGAGCTCAAATGCTCAGTAAGGGTAAACAAAAGAAATATCAATCACATCATATACATAAGCACATAACTTTTGGAAACTTAACCTGCAAAAGTGATCATAATTTCATAACATGGGGTAAATCATGGCAGTGAAATGTAATCACAATAATTAATAACTTAAAACATGAAACTTTGTGGCATTCACACATAATCAATGAGAATCATTTCTTGTTAGTCAAGACTCATTGCCAAGACTATCTTAGTGGAAAAAGTCCCTTTCTGAATCGAGTAACCCTCGTTTCGGTCCAGTTTCACTGAACCGGTATAACCTACCGTTCCAGCTCTGTCTATCTCATGAGATATAAAATCTTTACCCAATGAATTGGAGGGAGATATAGGTCCAACCCATCTTATAATGAATCCTTTCTTATGTGTGCCACATAATCATAAACCAAACATCATAGCGTAACCCATGTAATAAAAATGGGATTCTTAAACAACATGACATCATAAAACAATTCATATAAGAAAGAAGAATTCATAAAAATATTTCCATCACAACATAATCAAATCAATTTAATAATAGGGTTAAAAAAAGAACCCTTTTATTATCTTAGATGGAAAATAATTTTGATAAAACACTTGAACTCCATTCTTGAGGAAAATATCCTTTCTACTTCAAAAACACTTTTCCTTTCTTAACATGTCATACAATTTTAAACTAAAAGAAGTTGATTAAAAATAAACTTTAAAACTTATAAAGGAAGCTTCTTGGAAATAATTTTTTAAAAATCCATTCATGCCGTATAAGTTAAAAAAACATTCTTCGTACTTTTGTCGAAAAAGTCAAAAAGTACCTCGTAAGAAAAACGACAAAAGATTCCTTTCATACATATTACTAAAAACTCACCGAAGGGTAAAAATGGATTTAAAAAATTGTAGGTGGATGGAAATAATATTACATATTGATGAAACATGGATGTGGATGATAAAATACACCCCAGTAAATACTTACGAATATACAATCTCGGATAAAAATGAGATTGTGATATTTCCCTTACCTTAGGTCCGACTTGCTTTGTAAGTGTCTGAACCTCCTGTATAATGATTTAAATCATGTTATTGACTTATTCCAGAATCATATTCATTGTTATTATATCATATATGGTCCACTTATGACTTTATATTACCCATTCTTTTGTAAATTCATGTTAAAGTAGCGTTTTGGGTAAAATGGTCTCATTTGTCGTTCGTGTTTTTAACTTGTAATTATTCATATGATTACTTAGATCATGATTAATTAATTACAGAATATAAAACATGACTTATATATATATATATTCATAATATATAATAAATCAGTAAATGGAAAGAAATACACCGTTCATGGAGACGGTAGTCCGTACGTACGCATGAACGTTGTTTTCGTTTCCTTATTGAATTGAATGGAATTAAGTAGATGACATACATATAAATAATTCCAGTATCATTATTATGTCATATATTTCATTAGAACTTTTTATATATACTTTATAATCATTCATGAATGGTTAATCATTGAGAATGAATCTCATCGTGTCGTGGAGACGGTAGTCCGTACGTACGCACGAGCGATGATATCGTTCCCATGGTCGTGGAATTGTGTTGAAGTGTATTTATACTATTTCAGTATCAATATCACTTTATAATAATCATATATATTTACTCATTAAACCATTATACCCATCCAATTAAGGTGGTGGCGGAAAATAGATTACACCACGGCATGGAGACGGTATTCCGTACGTACGCACGCGCGGTGATTTCCTTTTTCCGTAGGATGGATAGAAGGTTAATTAGAGTTGTTTCATATTTATAATAACATATAAGTATATAATTAATACTGATGTTATTACTTTATCATGAAACAACTAAAGAAGATGAAGTTGAAGAAGAAAGAAATTGAAAGGATCGGTAATAAATATTACCTCTTCTTTGAAACGCCTCTTTGAATCCTTCACTTAGGGAACTAAGATTGGTCTTTGAAGAAGACCAGAACCTCTAGGATTATTCTAGGCAAGTGGAGAAGGGATTTTGGCAGAGGTTGGACGAGCTTGAGTTCTCAAATTGGTGTGAGGAGGAGGGGGAGGAGGTGTCCTTTTATAAGGGTGGAGAGGGGCACCTTAGGAATATCTCAAAATATTATTTTATATTACAGTCAAAATCGGTTTATAATGGTTCCAAAGGGTCTTATTTCGAAGATAAAGTGGGGATGGGTCGAAATCCTATCATCCAATAGGATTTAGACAAGTTTAGGGTATTATTTTAACCTTATCAATTAGATTTAACTCCAAGTTAAATAATTTAACTTTTACCGTGTCTTTTTGTTTTCTTTCACTATATGGTTAATACACTTACTATAACATGCCAAAAGAACCCCAAATTGTTTATTATTAATACATATATCCTTATCTAAGTCATTTGGCTGATCCTTAGATTTTTAGGAATAAAATAACAATTAATAATATAATATTTGATTTAAAAACTATTTTGTGTCAATTTTGACACTATTTGATATATGATTTTTGTGAAAGTCATAACAGAATTATATTTTAGAACCAAGTTGATTAAATCAACGCTAATATATCATAGTAACCTAGAAAATTAGTGGAATTCATAAAAAGTCTCAAATTACATTTATTTGTGTGTTTATAACATCAATTATGTCAATATTTCATAAATAAGATAATTAATGCATCATCTTTGTGTCATAAATAAATTAACTTATTTGATGTCTAAAAATTAAAAATAAAATACCATTCTCTAGGAAATATTTTTATCTTTCTAATGAATATTTAAAATCAAATTTATCTCATGTACAACCCTATATAAAAAATGTTTTAGTAAATAAACTTTAATTTTAACTCTTTTAACTCTTCTTTGAATTAAATAATAATAAATGTCCTAATCTAATCCATGTGGGCCTAAATGATAATAATTTACACTTATGGTTGTTTTTGGTCGAGATACACTTGTCCAATAGAATTGGGACATGTTTTAGGGTAATATTAATATCATTCTTACCCTTAATTACCCTATTTACTTTTAACCGTGGTAAATAAAAGTAAAAAGTTACTATTCACCAAAAATTATTTTCATCTCATTGAACCACATTTTACTTACTTAAATCAACCGTGTCTCTCGGATTTTGGAAATTCCATTCACAGAAGCGGTAAAATTAAGTTTTATGAAAAATTCAGTTTTTTTAAAATACCACTTAGTAGTTTCACTATTCATCAAAAATTGATGTTTTTCAGAACAATGCCAAAATTTCATCCTAAGCTATATTTCATATTCCGAATTCAAAAATGAAGTCTATTTTACCAAATTCATAACATAGAAGTTGCATTAATTAATTTTATAATTAAATCCCGCTGTTAAAACAAATAGCGTGTTTTTAAGAAACAATATCTATCAAAAGATTGACACTTGAGTATGTCTGGTTTAAATGTGAAATTACATTCAATGACCAACATTGTATTAAATTGTAAAAATATATTCTAAATATACTTTAAAACCACTCAAATTAATAATTTATCACTATTAATTATTTCGATTAAAAAAGTTTTTTTAAATTATAATTTAGTAATTTTCACTATTCATCAGAATATGAAAGTTATCCGAAAAGTACCAAAATTCCACCTTAGGCTAAATTCGATACTCCGAATCCAAAAATGATGTCCATTTTGAGAGATAAAATTTATAAAATTTAAAAAGTGGTTATTACTATTCATAACGGCTAGTTTTAATAATATTTTAATAGCATATCGTTGTTTCGTGAAACTCAGTATTGCGTACTACACACGCTATCGAGGAAGGTTGCGATTGAGTGTAATGAAAGGCAAGTCAAAGATGCGTGTTGTGCAAGCTCCTTTTGGTGTAGTGTACAACACAAGACATTAATAAAATTAAAAAGAATATTTTTCATAAAATCTCGGGCTGTTACACAAAACCCAAAACATATGAGTGTTATTAAGGTTATCTAAATCTTGTGGGTTGTTTATAAGATAAACATAAATATACATGATATATAAATATCACACAATACCCTACATATGAGTTTACATCAATTTTACTAGTTCACATCCTATAACCACCACCAGATTAAAAATCAATAGTCACAGTCATTGTCATCACAATATACAACACACCACACAACCACCACATAAGGCACACATATCTCCTCCCAAATTTAAGAGCTCTACCATTTCCTAGATTAATCAAGTTACACCTACATTGATTTACAATGACATTTAATTCACATTTATACATCCCATTCATTTATTCATCAATTCATTTAAGTCATTTACCACATAAAAATCCTCATTCATTTATCAATTTCATTCAGCACCATAATATGGTTTAATAGGAAACATGCACAACCACACCACCGAACAACAATCCTATCTCAGATTATCCACCATCACCGCCCCACATCAGCCATTCCAACTTAGAAAAAAACACATCTCATCCACCAAACACCATATGCACAAATCACCACCACAAATCATTGTCACTACACACCCAAATCATCACACATCATATCCATGATATCCAATTATCTCATCCTAACACCACACATCACACTACTCAATCTCTCATACCCACTATTGCAAAATATCCCATAAAGAACAAGGAATTAATAAAATCAACCATATATAACCACAACACATCCTAGAATTCATAATTTATTTAGGGGATTTCATCACATCACTTATTTTTTTACCATTTTTATTATCACATAAAGAAGATTCCATGTGCAACCAGTTATTATCCTAATATAAATTCATATACCTTCTATTCAGTGTGTGATTATATAACAACATACAAAGGGTCTTATAACATATCTTATAAAGTACAGAAAAGGCTCTCAATATCTGTTATTTTCAGTATTGGAAATAAATATGCATAATTTTGTCACTAAAAGTTTCCATGAAATAAATAATGTGATATCTCTGTCACACCAATCAATTCAGTTATCAAAATTTATTATATTATTATTCTAAACATTATGATCCATCTAATGGAATGAAAATTCATGAAATCCCCAATCCTATAATATATAAAGGAGATAAAAACAATATTCTACCTCAAAGAAGCTTTAAAATTTCATAACACACTATATGGGGAAGGATAATCAACCAGCAACTCACAAATACACAAAAAAATAAAAAATCAACAAAGAACCCATTTAAGAGATCATCAAAACACTTCAGAACCTTCCCCTAAACTGATAACACAATGTCATAGTAGATCTCAGAGAGAATAATTAGGAAAATAATATAGAAAGAATGAATGGATTACCATTAAATGCAAAAAACACAACAACCAGAACCCATTTATCAAGGTTATAGATTCCATAAATGCAGGTCTCCAAAAATCACATTGGGTTCTCACAAAAAACGAGAGATAATAAATGAATGAGAAGAGAAACAATTGGGAGAGAAATTTTTTATAGTCATTAAGTCACCCCATTTATGGAATAAATTATACATTAGTGGCATAAATGTAATTTCTCGGTTCCGGAAGCCATCCAGAGGCCCCCGTACCCAGTTGGTCACATGGACTCAAACACGTTTCCCCAAATGCCAGAGGCTGCTAACTAGAAGCAAGGACCTTGGGTGTGATAGTAGGGAAACTTTTCCCTCATTGGAAGAGTACACAGCGGATGAAAAATAAACATGCAATAACAGAAGCAGTAATAACCATCAATATAAACAGTGGAAGACTAAATCAACAAACTGGATCACATATGTATATATGAAATGATGCATGATAAATAACTAGGAAAAAGGAATAACAAGTCACAATGATGGAAAACACTACAGTACCTAAACAAGTAAAAAAGAAAATAAAACATCTCCTCATCATCGCTAGCCAATTCTTGGTCCCAGGATCCCCTACTCCAAGGAATCAATTACCAGAAGTCGAAGGGTGCTTGCCCTTGTCTATACCTACAACAACATAGTCTGTTTGGTCCCAAAAGCATGACCCAAATAGGGTTTGAGACTAAATACCAGTAGGCATTCACCTTAAGATCTGTGCCTAACAGTCAGTGAGTATATTGCAGGTAAATGTATAATAAGCAGTAACCAGCAACAGCAAGCAATATGCAGTAACAGTAACCAGTAAAGCAGGATGATGCAACAGAAATCAAACTACAACCAATAACATTAGTGAATCAAGTAGCTAACAAACAGGAAACCCTCTGGGATGTACTCACAACCATCCCCTCTGGTCTTATCCAAGAAGTACCACAACCCTCTGGGCAGTGCACTCAACCTAACCCCTATGGCTTGGTCATATTAATTTATCAGACTCTCTGGGGTAGAGAACTCAGTCAATTCCCCTTATATTATAGGGTAGTCAGAGACTCTCTAAGAAAGATCACGTGGTCTAACTCTCTTAGCCCCAAGGTCTAGAGACTCTCTGAGGAAGCTATCTTGGTCAATTCCTCCTATAGCCTCAGGTATACCATATACTTTCTGAGGAATCTCACTCGGTCAATCCCACCTCTAGCCTGGGACGGTTCGTAAAGAGATTCAAACAAGGTAAGAATCTCTGAGAAATCTTACTTTGTCTACCCTCCTGTAGTTTATAAAAATCCAAGACTCTCTGAGATGTTCACTCGGTCCATCCCCCGTAGTCTATAATATCTAAGACTCTCTGGGAAGCTCACTCAGTCTATCCATTATAGTCTATAGCACTAGGTTCTCTCATCCGCGTTCCAGTCAGTGCATAATAATGTTATAAGGCCAAAGTACACCTATAGAGGTATTTGGCTAACCAAAGTACACCTATAGAGCTACTTAGCTAAACAGTCTACAAGGAAACAAACATGTCAATAGTTTCACTTCAACCTTGAACAGTAAGGCATGAAAATAGGTATAGCAGCCAAATGAAAACGATACCCAAAGGTTGTAAACAGAACAAATCAAGGGAAATGACTTCCAAGAACAACAAATTATCCTTTAACATGGTCAATTTACATCTGCACAAGCATACAAGAAAGGCAGGAAAACACCGATGGCAAAAGGGTAACACGCAATACCCCATTCACAAGTATCGGTGGAAATTCGCATATAAAACTCAGATACTTTGAACGGTAAGGCACAATCCACCTACCTCAATCCTAGGAGATAGATATACTTAAAACACGATGACTGATTCTCCCTAGAACGTCGTAGATCTGAGAAAACTCACAAAACGTTCAAACTTAGATAACTTGAGAAAGAGGAAGAATTGGAAAACAAGGCTCAAGAAGAAGGGATAACTCATCGTTGTGCTTCCAACGCAATCTACAGATCTCCAATTGGAGAACATATGGAGGCTCGAGAATCTAGAGAAGTTTTGCAGTCGTACGGTGTATCTCGGTCAAACCAGACCTAGAAGAAGATGTTTATGGCGATGAGGCGCGACCCCAATCCATTTAGTGAAAAAAATTACATGGATGGTATTTTTAAAGTACACATCCTGTTGTGGGTTTTTCCATACTCCTCCATAATCAGCCTCCACATCACCCATAAACTCCGTGTGTGTGGTCCGGACATAACCAATACACAGTTTCGAGTGGGAAAAGAGTACACGGCATGTACTCAGAAAGTACATGGCGTGTACTTCAAAAATTTCCAGAAACTCCAAACAAATTTCTCAAAAACTCCAGAAAAGGAAAGACATACCTGAAATGAAGATCTGGGTTCTCATAAACTTCCCCCCTTTAAGAAATTCGTCCCAGAATTTCCCTAGAGGGGCGTAGAAGAAGAAACCTCGAACTGCTCCGGCCACTGCGATCGAACCTCAGCCTCCCTCTCTCATGTCTCATCTTGTACTCTCCTGTGCTTCCATAACACTGTACCAGAGGAATAGAACAGCCTCAGAGAACCTTCATGTTGCGATCAGCAATCCGGATGGGATGCTCCTCAAATGATGCATCCGCTTCGAACTCAACCTCCTTGGGCTGAAAGACAAGAGACATGACTGAAAAGTAACATCAGAGCTGAGAGATGTGGAAGACGTCGTGCATAGCCCGATACCTCTGAGGTAGTTGCACCTGATAGGCAACCGTCCCAACTCCCTCCAATACCTCAAATGGCCTGACGTACCATGTTGAAAGCTTACCATGTCTCTGAATCCTCTTATGTCCCAACCTCGGTGCGACATGTAGGAAAACCCGATCTCCGACCTCGAACACTAGAGGTCATCTCTGTTGATCAGCATAAGACTTTTGTAGAGACTGTGCTATATCCATCCTCTTCCGAATCAACTCTACCTGCTCTGAGGTCTCATGAACAAGATGAGGTCCTAGAAAAGCTGCCCCTTCTGCCTCCAGCCAGTATAAGGGTGATCGGCATGGCCTACCGTACAAAGCCTCGTATAGTGACATCTGAATGGTCACCAGAAAATTATTGTTGTAGGTGAACTCCATAGGAGGTATATGCTTGTCCCAAGAACCACAGAAGTTTATAATGAAAGCTCGGAGCATATCTTCAAGCACCGGGATCGTGCGGTAGGACTGGCCATCAGTTTGGGGATGCTGTGTTGTACTCAAAAGTACATGTGTACCCAAAGCCTTCTGAAGTCTCTGACAGGACCGAGAGGTAAAACGTGCATCCCTGTCTGAAACAATGGAGTGTGGAACGCCATGTAGACGTACAATCTCTCGGATGTATAGTCATCCCAGATCATCAACATTGAAGGTCTACTTGATTGGAAAGAAGTGTGCTACCTTCGTAAGCCTGTTGATGACGACCCAAACAACATCACTTTCCCGAGGTGACCTCGGTAACCCGGTCACGAAGTCCATCGTGACATCATTCCACATCCACTCCGGAATGGGTATCTACTGTAAAAGCCTTGTTGGTCGCTGATTCTATGCTTTCACCTACTGACAAGTATAACATCTCATGGCAAAACCAGAAACATATCTCTTCATACCTAGCCACCAGTACTGGCGATGAAGATCCGGATACATCTTGGTGATGCCCGGATGAACTGCTCAAACCGAGGAATTAAAATCCCGCATCAGATCCTCGCGTATGTCTGCTGGCACCCATACGCATCCCTAGAAATTCTAGATCTCATCCTCTCCCACTATCCATCCAGGAAGAGGGTCCTCTCCTGACACACTCTCCCACAGGACCAAGGCCTCTATGTCTGATAGCTCCCTCATTCTTACCCATCAACAAGAGTAGAGGTAACAACCACATAAGATAGGATTGTATCTCCCTGCCTATCGTTCACTTCTAAGTGCATCTCTGAGAATAGATCCATAAGCTGCCACTCACCGTTGGCCTCCTAAACTGCCTGAATATGAGTTCTCCTACTCAAAGCATCAGTCACTACGTTGCCCTTTCCCTGCATATAGGCATGCTCAAAGTCGAAAGACTGAAGATACTCGACCCACCTGTGCTGTCTCAGATTCAGATCATGCTGGGTGAATTTATACTTGACACTCTTTTGGTCGGTGAAAACCACAACGTGCTCTCCCAGAAGATAGTGTCTCTAACATCATAAGGCATGAACAACTGCTGCTAACTCTAGATTGTGTGTTAGGTAGTTCCTCTCATGTGGCCTCAACTGTCGAGACCCGTACGCAACAACTCCATCTCCCTGCATAAGCACAGCTCTTAGCCCGATACCTGAAGCATCATTGTAAACAGTATAACCCTTGCTCATCTCCAGCAAGACTAGTATCAGTGCTGACGTCAACCTCCTTTTCATCTCCTAAAAGGCGGACTCACAAGAATCTGAACATTAAAACTTCACCCCATTCTTGGTGAGACCTATCAACAGTGATTCTAGGCGCAAGAAGTCCTGAATGAAACATCTGTAGTATTCGGCTAGCCCTAGGAAACTCCGCACCTCAAAGACGTTCTTTGGATGCTCCCATTAAAAAACAGCTCTAACATTATCTGGGTCCACTGACACTCTTGTCTCCGAGATAACAAGACCCAGGAAGTGAATCTGATCCATCCAAAAGAGGCTCTTCGAGAGTTTAGCTTATAGCTGATGCTCTCTCAGTGTACTCAGAATGATCTCAAGATGTGTGTCATGGTCGTGTTGAGTATGAGAGTACAGCAAGATATCGTCCACGAAGACCACAACAAAGGAGTCCAAGTACGGATGGAACACTCGGTTCATCAGTACCATGAAGACTACAGGAGTGTTCGTAAGACCGAATGGCATGACTATATACTCATGAAGACCATACCTTCTCTTGAAAGTTATCAGAGGTATATCTAATGATCTAATGCGCAACTGATGATAATTGGACCTCAAGTAGATCTTCGAGAACACCCAGGATCCTCGGAGCTGATCAAAGAAGTCATCGATCCTCAACAAGGGATATCGGTTCTTGACCATCAACTAGTTCAGCTACCGATAATCCACACAAAGCCGAAGGGTACCGTCTGCCTTCTTCACAAACCAGATAAGCGAACCCCAAGGAGAAGTACCCGGTCGGATGAAACCCATTACCTGCAAGTCCTCCAACTACTTCTTGAGCTCTTGAAACATAGGTGTTGCCATCCTACAGGGAAGAATAGGCACTGGTACTGCTCTTGGAACGAGCTCAATTGAGAAGTCCACCTCACGCTCTAGAGGTAAACCTGAAAAGTCTTCTGGAAAGATATACCTGAAATGATCCACCACTGGAGGAAACTCTAACTGTGATTCCCCCTGGTCATCTAGATAAATACTGGCAATCTGGGTTGTAACGTCCCCTAGACCATGATGATTTAGTCCAAATCTACCTACCTAGACATCCCACTTGCCTCTATGAAGGAAAGATCCACCCTCTAGTGATACAAAATCCACCCTACGGTGATAGGAATTGATGATTGCTTGGAAAGGAACCAACCCGCCTATACCGAGAATGACTTCATAGCCCGTCATTTCTAGGACATAGAGGTCCCATAAGAAATGACACCCTGCAACCTCAAGAGGGCACTCTCTGCACTGACGTACGCCAGATATCCTCATTCCCAAAGGCATGTCCAGAGTCAACAAGTCGGAAGACGATAAGAAACAGAGCCCAAGGCTCTCCATGACAGCAACCGAGATAAAGCTATGGGAAGAACCAGTATCGAAATGAGCTGAAGATAAAACTAAGGCTACTAAGATCGTACCTCGAACTGTAGAAGGTCTGGGATCCTGTTCTTCATAGGTCTAGTCCACGGAGAAATACTGGCAGGCAACGCAGCCCTACGCCCCTGGCTGACCGCTCTAAGATGATCCACTCAACTGTCACAAAGGACCTGGTGATTAACCACCACGACCGCAACCTTCACCTCGGCCTAAATGGCTGGAAGAATTACAGTTCCTGGACTGGTGGGAAATGGGTGAAGCATCTCCAGAATGCGGGGTCATAGAGGAACCCCTATCATAGTCTAAAGGTGAGAAGATGTGACAGAAACGCTGAAGATGGCTCATCTTGCTGCAAGACCGGGACTCCATCGGATCCTTCTGAAAACAAGGCCTAGTATGCCCTCTCTTACCGCACTGGTATCATAAAAACTGGATTCTAGAAGACACATCCCACGAACCTCGATCTCCCCGAGAAGACTCTCCACGACGCTTCATACTCTCCTTAGTAGGAACACCATCTTTGGATATCAAACCGCCCTGGATCACTACTTCAGAATCCCTTAGATTGCGCTCAGTGATCAGCACCTAGTTGACGATGGAGGATATAAAAGTCAACTGGATGATATTCACCTAGGAACGGATCTCCTTCCTAAGTCTATCCTCGAAATTCCTAGCAAGGAGAAACTATTCATCTGCTTGGATCGGTGTGAAACGATGCAGCTCAGTGAAACAAGAAGAGTACTCCATAACAGAGAGAGTACCCTACTGCAGACTCATAAAATCCCAGGCTCAATCAGCCCTCAGGGTCTCTGGGTAGAAGTAGTCAAAAAAGGTGCGTCGAAACTCATCCCAATACATATCTTGGTGATCCCCTGACTGTGAGATCACCTCCAACCATCTATTGGCGGTGTCCTGAAGCATATAAGTAGCCATTATTATCCTTTTCTTCGGAGGGATCTCTAGGTGCTCAAAGATGGTCAATGTGGCCTCTATCCATGAATCTACAGCCTGGGGTCCTCCATCCCCGGAAAAAGTAGGAGGATGCTCTTGCTGGAAAACCCGTGTCAACTCAGCCATCGATGGGGCAGGAGGCAGTGCTCCCTGAAAGGTCTGCATCTTCCTTAGGAATTCCTCCCTGAACTGTGCATTGGTGCCTGCGATGGGTAGAACTGCTGGAGCCAAGGCTGGCACAACATGAGGATCTTCAGGAGGTCCCTGATCGGCCATATCCGGTGTCGGATTACCGTCTGGAAACTGACATACAACCGGAGGACGTCTCGGTGGCATAGCTCTGAAATATCAAAAGCACACCTTAGATCAGGATTAACAGAGACTAAAAACACAGGAGTACAAAATAGTAACATGGGGAAGAAACTATCATGTTTTACAAAACACGACTACACGGCGTGTATACTTAAGCCATTAACCTGGGCGTGTAACCTTTCCCGACAGGTCGTGTAACACCCCAATCTACACGGTTTGTTGTTCCCACACAAGGAATGTACTTGAACTCTAAACCCCTGCCCGAGTCTCCTTACACGGCTAACCCACACGGTTTAAACTAACCTAAAACTACACTGAGTTTTTCCTAGGGACACGGCGTGTACTAGTCACTGTCTCAGCAGCCCGTGTTGTTAGATACACAACCGTCTACACGGATGGCCCTTACATGGCGTGTTCCAAACAAACACGACGTGTATAGGAGAAGGTGACATCGTCCTGTGTTGTTCGTGACATGGCAGGATACCCAAAAAAGACTACACGGCGTGTTCCGAAAGCAACATGGTGTGTCTTAGAGATGGTCACATCGACCCATGTTGATTGTGACACGGCCGGGTACCTGGATAGAACTACACGCCGTGTTCATTTACAACATGGTGTGTTCTACTCAAGCTTCCTCGACCCATGTTTTTGGTGACACGGCTGGGTACACGGCGTGTACCTGCCATACACGGCGTGTTCCTGAAGTTATTTTCACAACACCGTGTTTCTTCTCACACGGTCAAAGACACGACCTGAAAACTACACAGCATGTATGCAGAAAGTACATGCCTTGTATTTTGGGTTTTTTTGGGGAGTAGCTCAGAAACTGCACAGAAGCCCAGAAACATGGATAAAAGGCAAAGAGGTTCCAAATTCCAATCTGTGAGGTCCCATACTCCATGCGAATCAAAGCTTGGCATCCCCTATAGTCTTGTACAAGAGAAAACATGATCATGATCCACCAATTACCGATTCAAGAGGGCCCATAACTCCTCAAGAATCAAAATATGGCATTCATTTAAACAAATTACAATACAACAATCCTATAACAAAGCATCAGAGATTCTATCAAGCATATATCAAAATAGCATGCAAAATATACACAAAGTCTATCACAACGGCATGCAATTGCTAATGTACCCTAGATGTCATGGAAAGAATGCATGGCATGTGATTTCTACAAGTTCCTATATGATGCATGATATGGCATACCCACATCTCATTGGGTTGTGACAAAAATAGAACCGTAATATCAAAACAATAATAGCACAAGTCATGTGAATCACTCTAGGTGAAATCATATCAACCGTAAAATCTCAAAACCAGAAAACAACAATAAACGAGTTAGTATGGCTTTTCCCTGTACACGGGTTAGATACTCCCAGGCACAACTTATTACCAAGTATGATTCCATCCAATCCCTGGCTAAAGTTTCCAAACATTAATGCAAGAGAAAAGAATGCCTCTGATACCACTTTGTAACATCCCGATTCCAGAATCCACCCAGAGGTACCTCGTACCCAGTTGGTCACATGGCCTCAAGCGTGTTTCCCCAAATGCCAGAGGCTTCCGACTAGCAGCGATGGCCTTCAGTGTGATAGTGGGGAAACTATGCCCTCATTGGCAGCATACACAGTGGATGACAAAAAAATGCAATAGCGAAAGCAGTAATAACCAACAATATAAACAGCAGAAGACTAAATCAACAAACTGGAGGACATATGTATATATGAAATGATGCATGATACATAACTAGGAAAGCAGCCAAACAAGTCACAATGCTAGAAAAAACTACAGTACCAAAACAATTACAAAAGAAAAAAATATCTCCACAGCATCGCAAGCCAATGCTTGCTCCCATGATCCCATGCCACAAGCAATCATGTACCATAAGTCGAAGGGCACTTTCCCTTGTCTATTACTGCAACAACATAGTCTGTTTGGGCCCAAAATCATGACCCAAATTGGGTGTGAGACTAAATCCCAGTAGGAATTCACCTGAAGATCTGTGCCTAACAGTCAGTGAGTATATGGCTGGTAAATGTACAATAAGCAGTAACCAGCAACATTAAGAAATAGGCAGTAACAGTAAGAAGTAAAGCAGGATGATACATAAACAATCAAACTACAACCAACAACAACAGTGAAACAAGTAGCTAACAAACAGGAAACCCTATAGAAAGTACTCGTATCCATCCCCTCTGGTCCTATTCCAGAAGTACCATAACCCTCTGGGTAGTGCACTCAGCCTAACCCCTCTGGCTTGGTCATACGAATTTATCAGCCTCTCTGGGGAAGCGCAATCGGTCAATTCCACTTATAGTCTAGGGTAGTCAAGGACTCTCTGAGGAAGATCACGTGTTCTAAACCTCTTTGACCCAAGGTCTAGAGACTCTCTGGGGAAGCTATCTTGGTCAAATCCTCCTATAGCCTCAGGTATACCACAAACTCCCTAAGGAAACTCACTCGTTCAATTCCTCCTCTAGCATGGGAAGGTTCTTAAAGAGATTCAAAAAAAGTAAGACTCTATGAGGAAGCTCACTCGGTCTGCCCTTCAGTAGTCTATAAAAATCCAAGATTCTCTAGGAGGCTCACTCGGTCCATACGCCATAGTCTATAATATCTAAGACTCTATGGGAAGCTCACTCGGTCTATCACTTATAGACTATAGCACCAGGTTCTCTCAGCCCTGTGCCAGTTAGTGCATAATAATGATATAAGGCCAAAGTAATCCTATAGAGCTACTTGGAAAACCAAAGTACACCTATAGAGATACTTAGCTAAACAGTCTACAAGGAAACAAGCATGTCATGAGTTTCACTTCAACCTAGAACCACAAGGCATGAAAAAAGGTGTAGAAGCCAAAGTAAAACGAGACCCGAAGATCATAAATAGAACAAAGAAAGGGAAATTACTTCCAAGAACAACAAATTCTCCTCTAACATGGTCAATTTACCTCTACACAAGCATAAAAGAAATACAGGAAAACAATGAAGGCAAAATGGTAACACACAATACCCCATTCACGGGTATCAATGGAAATTCGAACATAAAACTCAGAGACATTGAACGGTAAGGCACAAACCACCTACGTCAATCCTAGGTGATCGATATACTTGAACCACGAAAACTGATTCTCCCTAGAACATCGTGGATCTGAGAAAACACACAAACATTTCAACCTTAGATAACTTGAGAAAGAGGAAGAATTTGAAAAACAAGGCTCAGGCAGAAGGGAGAAGTCACCGATGCTCTTCCAACGCAATCGATATAGCTTGAATCGGAGAACTAATGGAGGTTCGGGAATCCGGAGAAGTTTCACGGTCGTACGGTGTCTCTCAGTCGAACCAGAACTAGATAAAGACGTTTATGATGATGAGGCTCCACCCTAGTCTGTTTAGTGAAAAAAATGAAAAGTACACGATGTATATTTTTAAAGAACACTCCGTGTAGTGGGTTTTTCTGTACTCTACCAAAATCGGCCTCCATGTCACCCCTACACACCATGTGTGTGGTTCGGACATGACCAACACACGGTTTTGAGCTGGAAAATAGTGCATGGCGTGTACTCCGAAAGTACACGGCGTGTACTTCAAAAATTTCGAGAAACACCAAAAAAACTCTTGAAAACATCAGAAAAGGAAAGACATAACTGAAACAAAGATCCGGCTTCTTACAATAAATTTGATGCTCTATATAGATTACATGCCATAAAAATAAAATTAGTCTGAAATAAACTTTTCCTCTAAAAATTGGAAACTCTTGTTAGAATTTAATTACATTTTTAATCGTCTTCTTAAAAATTAATTTTTTATGCCCTATCCCTCAATACAATCAAAACATATTCTATAAACATCATAATTCTTAGAATACCCATTCATGCCATACAGATTTTTTTACAATGTGAATCTCCCCATGATACATAACTATAGATCTAACTCTTATAGACCCTCTAATACTACCTCCAATACTTTATATCCATAAACCAAGAACGTAATAGGTCAAGAAGGCACAAGATATTATAATTAATGTCTATTATACACATTATATAAACTAAAAACATTTTAATGTTATGTGCCTAATCATGATTTTAGATTAACATATATTCCTGGGAACAAAAAAATTGCCTCTTAATGGTGAAATGAATGTGAATGATCTGATCAAATACAATAGTGGTACATCTTTTTACCTTTCAATCAAATGAAATGTTGTGATCATATGTTCTTTATATGAACAGATTCCCTTCGAATTAAACTATTTGAAAAGGGAAAAACT